>PYHW01010093.1:2935601-2995058 GCA_013186435.1 Turdus rufiventris
CCTTATAGTCGTGAAATTACTGTAATGATATTGCTAATGATAAAAGGTTTCCCTAGCTAAACAAAAACCCTTTTCATGAGCATTACTTGCCAGCCTAAAGGACCCAGAAGTAAAGACTTTTAATTTCCCTCAGTTAAGTAAAGGAAATAAAAAATCAACTAACAACTGACATCTGATCACAGAATCTACTGTTCCTATTTTATTAATATTGTTTTAAATTAATAAGTATAACAAATTTCTATTAACGTATAAATTAGCAAAAAATTGAATTAACTGTGTAACTGCATGATCACAGAAAATGTGGACGCATTCTCACATAATTCTGTTGCAAATCCCCACCACTAATAGTCACTGCTAATCCATACCCTGCTCCCTTTTACCTTTGGATTCTTCAACTCATAACGCTTTTTAATGAAGAGAAAGTAAAAAAAAAGAGACTAAATATAAACAGCATTGTGTTGCAATCACTGAAGTCATACATTCTGTTAATTAACAAGCAAGTACAATTAAGGAATGACCTATTTCATATGCTGAGGCTACCTCACTATTAAAATGCAATTATATAAGGGAGGGTGTTTACAGTGCAGTTGAAAAAAGTAATGGGAGAGAATGCAGGGGTATTTATTATTTGTATTTCTGAAACTCACAAAATTATCTTTTGACTATCACATTTCTTTTTCATTTAATTCATTCACCTGGATTTCACTGGAGTGATGAAATTTTGAAAGATATGTACTGTTTTACGGCAAATTTCAAGATGCTGATTGATTTTGATGTCAGTATAGTATAAGACATTCAAATTTTTTCTCCAAAATCTTTCTCTGCTATGTTTTTTAGGCAACGGAAATAGATACAATGCATTTTTATCATTTTCTGCACTCATTTGGTAAGCAAGAAAACATAAATAAAAAACGTATTAACAATGACATTTTATATGACAAAGAAAATGTGACCTAACAATGTCACAATCTTTATTACACAAACCTGAAAATAACAAGCCAATATTATTTTTCTGTTTGCAGCAGACAGTAGCTTTACAATCCTGAGGCTGATACACATGAGCATATGACTTAGACTAATATTTACAATTTTCTATAATTCCACAGAAACAGAAATGCATTTATTCACACAGAGCATTGTAATAAATTCTGGGTTTTCAGCCTTGCCTTACAGAAGCTTAAAATAAATCTATTTTTCATTGCAGTTCAAATTACACTTCTACAAAATGGGTTATCTTCAGGTATCTCTAATGATAAGGCAAGCACATTGTGTCTTTAAAATTAAGCAGTCACAATTTGCATATCTGACGGAAAAGGGTTTACTCTCAGAATTTTCCAGGTATTTCCCTGCAGGCCAAACTCTTTAACAGAGTGCTCTCCCTGTTGCCTGATGCTCACTAGCAGGAGGCACCTCAGTGAAAAAGTGTGGAGCTAACAAAGGTAGTCCTGATTCAGAATGTACGTATGAAAGATCTTTTGACTTCACAATATTTAGGAGTTTTATTGATTTATGGTCAAAATAAGACACTGGGGAAAAATAAAATAGCCAAAGAAAGAAAAGGTCTAGTTTTTCTCTTTAAAGTATTCAAATGCCCTTGCCATATTATCATATATCCACAAAAAAAGAGATTCCAGGAACAGTGTGTTACAAAAATACTCTATTAAATAAAGTGAATTTTTGAAAAGCTGCCTGTAAACCAACTCTTATCCCCTCCAACTGCCCACAGTCTATGCGTATTCCTGTAATGTTGTTTCTCTTTGTTTTTTACTCAAGCCAACACTAATTGAGTATCTTTGAATTTATTTTGGGGTATTAATACTGTTTAGGGACAGGAAGCTGATTATCAAAGGTAGAAATTTTTACTCTGCCACACTTTAATCCAGCTAACAAAACGGTGTCACTAACATTCACAGAAAACTCATTTTCTGAATAGAGAGAACAGCAATATGGAAATGCTTGAATAATGCTTTAGGCAAGGACTTTGAAAATATATATATATTACGCATATCTTTTCTTGGCAGACTGTAAAAACTCAAAACAAATGAATGTATTTACTGTACTGAAATACTAGACAAATTCTGTTGATAGTATATAAAATCATTAATCTGAAAGATTCCTTTATTGATATAAGTTAGAGATTCAAAGAGCTTGGCCTTTAAAGGGAGGTGATGAAGACTTCTAGTGTCACATTTTAAGAAAATTTATTTCCTACATGCAATATCTTTTTAAATCAGATTGATGGGTATATGTGTATCAGAGAAATAAAGCTGATCATTAAATTAAGAAAATACTCTGTTTAGTATGCTAAAAATATATAGCTTTAATCACTGCTCTGAATTTCCTTTCTGTAGGATTTGTCCTCTGATGGCAAGTTCAGAACCTTCTAAAATAGAAAGACCACTGAGAATTTCTGCATAAGTTCCTATGCATCCAGATTTTCAGCCTGTACAAAAGAGTGCCTGAGACAGCCTTCAGTGTTCTTTTATCAACTGATATTGGCCAACTGGGAGATTCTTGATTCTAAATAAAGTGTAAATCTGCTTTGAAGCTGAAAGCTGAGCTGACAGTTTGAAAATCTTTCTATACACAAATTAGGAACTGTCTATATACTTACACATTTCTATTCCTATCTCCAACTTCTTGCCTAAGGTTTCCCTTTAATAAATAATAATAATAATAATGATAATGATAATAACATCTTTTCCAGTTAGCTTAAAAGGACCTTCAAGTAAACGAATCTTGTCACAGAAACACGCAATATATTAAATTAATGGAATACCAGATCGCTGTTTCTGACACTAGTGAAGAACCATCCTAGACCAAGATACTTCCAAGAACTTCAAAAAAAACCAAACAAAAACCAAACCAAAACAAAAACCCCAAACAAATAAACAAAAACCCTTAAAAAACCAAACAATAACAAGAAAACCAAAGAACTACAGATTTTAAATTCGCAACAGCTTGTGCTGGAACTGAGTATTTCACCCTTGACCACACAAACCCCAATCTATATGAATGCACCATAGGGAGTATTCTTTAAAAGATATTGGCTATGCACACCATATCTACCTTCCCTATGTTTTCCCTTTGATTTCTACTGCATGCACACCACTTTACACAGTAGTTAAGCATGAAAAAGGAAAGTGACAGTCTACCAGACTGTCCTTCAAAATTATAATTCAGAATTCATACTTATTCAAAATGAAGAAAACTATCCACCAGAAAATGCAATAGTAATACTTCAAGCATTAATATATACACCTGTGCATTTTGGATTAAACACACTGGGGAAATACCTATGTATTTTATGTTCTATGGAGTCAGTCTAATCCTAAATGAAGACTATTTTATTTTTCAAATTTCATCTTAAGAATTCTCATTCCTACATAAACTAGTGATTTCCTGCAAAGCAGCATTTATAACTTCTGATTTATATGTCAAAATCATATCTCTCCCAACTTCAATCTCTGCCATTGTTCATCTCCTCTGTGTTCATCCTTATGAACAAATTATACTCTATCTTATGGTTATTCATATATAGCATGAAATAATTTTACCATGATATCAAAGAACAAATATGGTTGCAAAAAGCTAATGTTTCAGAACTTAATCAGTTAGACTATATCTTGCTCAAGCAAGGTTATAAAAGTTTCTCGTATTATGAAGTACAGGCCAATAGATTTTAATTTTAACTGTCTAAAATAAGTTCCTAACAAAAATGTGAATTCAAGGATTTATATAGTCATCCTTGGAAAACAGAATAAAAATGCAGAAACTAATTTCTATGTTAAAATTAAGCACTAAATATTACAATACTTGAGCATAACAGTGTGAGCATCTTTTAAGATGTAAAAGGTTCATCATGTTCTAGAAATGTTTGTAATTAAATGCTACACTCCTCAAACTAAGTTTTTGCGAAATAGGTGATAATTAAACAAATATTTCAAAAAACTATTTTAAGTACAGGGAAACCACAAAAACTAAACTGACATAAATACAGTAAAAATAATTTTAGTATTTCGGTGTACAGTGGATGTACTTGTTTTTTACAGTCAAGTAGGCAAAATAGCATGCAGTTTCTATCACTGCTTCTCATATTACAATATATCCATTTACAGATAATAAGATTAGATTCATCACTGCTGTCATTTTGTAGGCCATTTTTCGTTTAATCTTCTTATGGCAAAAAAAGGGTGAATTTCACCTTTATACATAATAAAACCCAAACAATGTTATCTTGTCAGAAGTAACACATCCAAGAATATTACATACTATTTAGTTAATGTGACCAGAGAATAAAAAACATGCATCTTACCTCAGACCAAATATATGGGATTGTTCATAATTGAATAAAGAATGAATTTTAGCTTCTGAATTCAAAATTATA
The DNA here is from genome assembly GCA_013186435.1 of Turdus rufiventris. Taxonomy (NCBI): domain Eukaryota; kingdom Metazoa; phylum Chordata; class Aves; order Passeriformes; family Turdidae; genus Turdus; species Turdus rufiventris. The sequence goes on from PYHW01010093.1 coordinate 2,939,989, forward strand.
AGCCTGTCAATGATATCCTGTCAAAGGAAGAGAAACGTAAAAAAAAGCATGTATGCTTTTATAATTTATGCACATCATAATTTCATAGGGATATTTACTATTGAATGAAAGCTATTATTGAAACACACACTGAAATTATTTCTGTAATAGGAGGCATTTTCCACACAAAAGTCAAAGGCAAAAAAATAAGGCAAAAATTGTAAAAATCTCATAATCATGTAGAAGGTTAGGAAAAAAAAATCTGTTAAAAACATAAACATACAAAAAGATGCTTACATATCAACTATCCTAGTTCTTTAGTATTCAACCACAAAAAATGTTAAAATGTTTTTTGTATATATGAAGTGTGTGCATGTCTATTTTAATGAAGAGAACAGCAACTCCTTTAGTACAATAGCCCTTTCTGACACTGATTAATACTACATGCTTGAAGACAGCAATTTAGTCTCAGTTTAGCAAGGCTTGGCTCAAATATTGAGGCTTACACCTTTCATCTTGGAGCATCTCATATAATAGACAATGACTTGTGGCTGCTTCCCACTTCTTCCACAAAGCCAACCTAATTATCTTCCCCTCTGTCTCACTGCATATACAAACTGCTTCTGAAGAAATTATTTGTTTAAAAAACTAAGGAATTAACAGAAACAGTCAGAGATGTTACCATGTCAGAGACAGATTGTTGTGCTATGGTCAGAAGACAGAGATTACAAAATCCTTATGAGCTCTATTTAATCTTGATCAAATACAAAGTTTTATTTTCTCCACATTTTAGAAGCACAGTTTCAGAGACAGCAGAGGAAGTTATTATTCACCCAATTAAATGAATAAGTCATTTCAATAAGATATGAAGGGAAAGTTTCATGAAATCAACAAAAAGCTCTGGGTTTCAACAGGGAAAACTAAAAATCATAAGTAAAACTCACAATACTAAAAAACATTCTAGAACTTTTCAAAGTAAACTGTCTTCATAGAACGTAGTCTTATTTAAAATGCAGTGAAAGTATATTTTCCCTATTAGATTTTTGGGGCGGTGGGGGGAGATAGCTTTTTCCACATAGTATATTTACAATAAAATTCTCAATTAAAAAACACAACTTGGACCTCAAGGTTATTCATAAAATTGATAATGCAAGCAATCGATTTTTTGGGATTTAAGATTTTTTTAGATATTTGTACATACAAAGAGTTAAATGCTAAAGGCTATTTCTCTGGCATCAACCTCTTTCTCTCATTTATAAATCACAGCTTGGAGCTGCAAAAGAGTACAAAGAGCAGGCACAGTGAGAGGACTACTGGGAAAGGAGACTAAGCTCTGATTTGGGATTTTAGGAAGGAAGATAATTAAAAAGGTCTAACAAAGAATTACACTCAAAAAATGTTTGGATAGATCTGCACTGCTCAGCTACAGTGCATAGCTTAAATATTACAGGTCAGATGTAATCTACCTGTTGAATACCTTAGAAAATCATCTAAGATTCTCCTGAATCACTGAAGACAATCACCATTCTAATGTGTTTCAAAGCTAAAGGTCGAGAGGATACCTTCCAAACTAGATTCCCCTGAATATATATTTACTGCAGAAACCCTCAAAGTCTGGAGGTAGGCAGAAGAACTCTCATTTATGTGTTCTATTTTCTAAAATAATTTTACATGCTAAACACAGTAAAGAGAAATCTTGCATGTATTAAGAAAAATTTCCCAAGGGAACAAATAAAAACCAGATTAGTCTACAGTTAAAAGTTGTAAAAGCTCAACTGATAATCTATTCAATGACACAGCTAGTCAGGTAAAAATACAAAGGAATTAAACTGTTTAAATCCTGGGTATTAAAGAAATAAAGGATATACAAAAATGATTAAGTTCTGTGCATTAGCAAATATAGTTTAGCATAAAAAATAATGCACACAGAGTAGTTAGCAACTTCCAATCAAATTTTCTAGTGGCACAGAAGTTGCTTCTACTTTGCTTCCTGTAGTTTTATCTGGTCAAACTCTTCTATCTTTTGCTTTCTGCAATCACTGCCCAAAAGCATGGTTATAACAAACGTATATATCTTCTTCAGGAGTTTTCTGAGTACTTAGACTCATCAGTGTATCTGACTATTTCCTTTCTGTTATAATCTTGGATGCCTATAATCCAGTCCTGCACAGTAGTTAATTGAGACAAGCCTCATCCAAAACATCTTTATCTCCTTGGGGAACTTTGAACAATTGTATCAGTATTGGCATTTCTAGAAACCTATAAAATTTCATAAAAATACTCAAGCATCTTGAAAGCTAAAATAACGCAGGCTTTCAAAAGTTACAAAAATCATTTTTGAGATCTACCACAATCAGAAAGTTCTCAAATACTTATCGTCTTCAGCATACACCTATCTCACTCCCAGCTCTTTAAAAAACTTGGTAACTGAACAAAGCTATCCATTGGTGAACACATTAGCATGGAGTAGATTGGAAAAATGTAATTTATCATGCAATTTCCTCCTGAAATCATCAAAACAGTATTGCAAAAAAGAACTCAAAAATCCCTTCCAAACATAACACACAGTATTATGATAAAGTCTTTCTAAACAATTTAAAATATCACCAATCCAGAGCCTGTGCTAAACAAACACTTAAACATAACAGCAATTAAAGTGCTAACCCATTAAGAAAAAAAAAATCTGATTTTAACTGCCACTCAAGGTCACAAATTACTTGTCTGTGCTTTATAGATGAGAAAAAAAGCCATTCTACTGAAGTAGAATGACTGAATACAAAATAATACTAAATACGGAAATGGTGAAGCTATTTTTCTGAAGTATGTCTTAATCAGTAGCTTTCCAATTACTGATTTTTTCCTTTGTGTGAATCATGTGTGCTATTAAAAAAAAAAAAGCCTGAGGTATGGGGCCTTTGTATTTTCATTTCGTTTGGTTTTTTTTTTTCTTTTATTCTTTTTATATCCATAGATAGTGTGATAGAGCAATGCTGTATAAAATACAAGTATACATATTTTTCAACTTTTTCCTGTACGTAACTGTAGGCACATACAAACGTGTTTATTTATGTTACTTTTCTATGTGGAAAAACACAATTCTAACTCAAGTCATGAAAGATGATCTTTAAATTAGGCATCAAAATTTATATTACCTTTAAGATTTCAAAATGAAAATTTAGGTTAATATGAAGTGATATGTGCATATACTGCCCTCATGCTGTATGTAATACAAAATGCAGAAAAAATCAAAATCTTTCAATAAGACAAAAACCTAATTCTTTTATAACCATAACATTTTTTCAGGAAAAAAATGTCTTTGCCAAAGTATTTTTCTTTCAAAACACTTACAATTATATCTGTGGGTACTTCACGGAATGAGTACATGGGTTTATTTGGTATCTCTCGTTTACTCAGGAGCTCAAAAACTGCTGGGTAAGTGAGCACGTTTACCAGAAACAAAAAAGACTAGAGAAAGAAAAAAAGGAGGGACAACAGGGAATATTAGTTAAGTGCATCCAAGTAAGTGTTAGCAATTATTTGCCATTTACATTAATTTTGTCTTTATACTTCACAGGCTGAACTTTACATAAATAGACCTGCCCAAAATAAGGCTGCATACTCTGGTAGGTATCTATGTAATCTAAAAGGGCAGTAGTGTCTGATACACTATTATCTATCTAATATCTGTTATGTATCAAATTGTACAAGCAATTTTGAAAATTACAGTATTTCATTACCACATAATTCTAAAATCTGGAGACAAAGAATACTCTAAAACATATCACTCTTTCTGATTTTATTTCAGTAATCTGGACATAAACTGATGGCCAGAATTTAAGACTTAGTTTTGTCATGATTGTTATTCATTATTTGATAGTTAATCCTTGGCATTGTCAACAGTCATGTAACACAAGAATCCTCTATCAGCCATCACTTAACTAGTATTATTGGTATTATACCAATTTTGACACATGTGCCAAGAAACAGGTATAGTTATAATAAAACATTCCAGAACGATATGTATCTTCCTAGCTAAACCACAGCACTATTTATTTCCATACAAAAACATAAGATTAAATAATTTCTCACCTTCTGACAACTTTGGTCAATAGGGTCAACTGGAGTAGGTCTGGGTTGGGTTATCCTCAAATCATCTTTTCCACACTCCAAAAGAGCCCATAATTCAGTTAGAAGTGCCTTTATAAAGCCTAAAACGAATGTTTTTTCTAATCATGAGTTTTATATTAGAAATATTTCACACCATAATTCTAACCAAGATTCGCAAAATTCTCTATACCAAAGGCTGAAATTTCACAACACAGATTGCCTTAGGGCTACTATCCCTGCTATTCTCAATCCTTTAATCAAAACTACCTCTCTAGAGCAGTCTGCTTATGTTCTATCTACAATCTGCAGCAATGGTTTCCAAACACTATTACACTAGAGTAGGATTATATTTATATATCTTCTATGTAAATATGCTTCTGATCTCCTTTAAAAAGTTAACTGTAATGGATCAAGGCATAGCCAGCATTGTCTCTGTGGTTCTAAAAATACGGATTAATAAATTAAAACATACCACAGTGAAAAGGACTGGAAAAATCCCAACTTTAGGAGAGGCATTACCAGCTGAAATTAAATTGTTAACATTTAAAATGTTAAATGCTTAAAAGAAGAGGAAATCTTCAAATGTAAGAGTTGAAAATCAATGCTGATTATTTTTGGTATATCATTTGTCTCTGATGCCAAAGGGCATAAAAAGGCCATAAGAAGCAATTTGGCTAAAAACCTTAAAAAAGGACAGATGGGTAACTCCTCAGTAGATCTGCTCTCCCTGCTTTGTGAAAAATCCCAGAGGCATAAATAAGAAACTATCAGTTTTCTTGACTGGCAGAATTTGTCTGCCTTTCTGACAGTCTTTCAGTCAACACCAGCCACTTCTAGACACTCAGAGAGATTATTTAAAACTTTTGCACCTCATGGACTTCCTTAGCAACTTAAGACATTCATTTTATTGATGAGATTCTAATGCCTACCTGGATTGTTAATGACATGTTAACAGTTGGGTTATCAGAGATTGACTCTGAAGGGACTTTGTCTGAATTGACAATTCTTCACATAGCACAATCTCATTTACATCTCACTAATGTGTAACTGCACCAATGACATTCAGACCCTTGAAGTTACTCAGCCTTTGAGCAGCCAGTAACCATGGAAATGTAGATACAAATTACAGACATCAACAGTTACTCATTCTGATCTGCCGATCAATAAGAACCACCTGCAAACTTATTTTTAAACAGCACAAATGTCTTCACACACATACAGGAAATTTCTGGAAATCCAAACTAGTGAAGTAAAGATTTTGTATAATATCAGAAGTGAAAATAAAGCAAGCCCTAAAATTCTGCAACAAGATTAATGAATAACTTGAAATCTGGAGATAATCAATTTCCATCAAGAAGAAATTAACAAACATTGAGGAGTTTTTGTTAATACTGCATAATTATTTTACACAGTTCATCTTTTTTCAGCATCTTTCTCACTGTCTTTTTTCCAAAATGCCAGACTACAGCACGCAGTTATTCATAATAGCATCATTCTTCAATTTACCTGAATTCCGCAGAGCTACTGCAGCCATTGGTGTTGTTGCCATTTGTGTAACAATGATTCTATTACCAAAGTCTTCATATTCATTTGTCTGTTGATAAGAAGTATGAAAGTGCAGTGTTAATTATTCAGAAGACATAAAACTCTCAAATTATCTCTAAAATATTGACCTTTCTTAAACTTGTTTACAGAATTTAATCCACCTTATGTTTAGATTTTAACAGTATATATACTATCCTCCACAGACTTACCAGGGTCAGATTCCCAACCAAACATCTTTAGCAAGTTCATTATAAAAATTTAAACACAAAATACTAGGGTTGACACATGCAATATGAGCAAATAAAACCATTAGTATTATAATGTTTTTGTACTCATTCAGTAGTATGCCTTTGGAATTACTTTTTTTTGTCCTAGAAATGCACATTATCTGATTTTTTTCTTTATATTACAAGCTTCGTCTAGCATATTTAGATTTCAACATGATCTGCCAACATTGTCTAAAAAAATTTGCACTTAGAAGTAAAGAAAAGAAAATTTTTTTCTAGCATTTCAAGCTTCACAATAAAAAGTAAACTTTAAAGACTCTGCAATGCTTACCTGGATTTTTTTTGATAAACTGTTAAACATAAAGTTCACACAGTCAGGCATAGCACCTGTACTATGAAGCAGAAATAGTCCTTTGGGTGTGGTACAAAAATTTAGCAAAGCATCTAACAAAGTCTCTTCCCATAACAAACTGCAAGAGTAATAAAACAGTAATTAAAAACTATATGTAATAAAGTATGGGATAAAAGAAAAAGTACAATTCCTAACTTTGAGAAACAACAGTATTTTACTCACTGAACTCTATGCTTGATTTATAAGTTTATGTTAGATTAAAAAAGCATTTGGGGAAAAAAGATAATACACTGCATTTGGGGCAAACATTGAAACTCAGTGTGGCAAAACTAAAGGTAGGAAGGAACACAGAAGAGAGAGATGATGTAATGGGAAACCCAAAAGACCTATGCTATCCTTAAATATATCTATGAATTACAATGACTCTATACAGTCTTAAGATATTAACATGGCAGTTGCATATTGGCAACACAGGCCCAGAATTTCTCAGCAATGTAAAAACACTATGAGGAACTCACATTCGAGGAGTTAAAGGTTCCTGAAAGAAATTGGTACAGAATTATGAAGAAAGGTGCTATATTTACACAATAGCTTCACATACTAAGAGCAGTAAATGGAAAATCAACATTTCCCTGACTTTTCAGATTCCTAAATACTTTCATATTTCTTATCTTAATGAATACAAACTTCTACAGAGGGACATTTAGTTTCAGTATAAAAGGAAGGACACCTTTCATTTGGTATGTATTAGGTTTTCAGCCAAAACACTGCCAATCTTGCTACACAATATTTTCAAGGTGTAAATATGATTCAGCAGAACAGCATTTAAAATTAGCACCACATCAAAGGCATAAGATAAACAGACAGCTATTTTGTTCTGTGCTTTCTAATTCACATTTTCCTCAAACTAAATTCTTTAGTCAAAGAGAATCAACTATAAGTCAATTTTACATCGATCAGACACTACTTTCTAAGCCAAGAAATTTCTCAAAGGTCAGGAAGAATTTTGTAGCTCTACTGAGATCTATGGTAGGATAGTTTCTCTACCTACCGCTATCCTTTTGGCAAAAAGGTTGTCCTGGGTTTGGCTGGGATATAATGCATTTTCTTCTAAGTAGCTGGTAAAGTGCTGTTTTTTTGGATTTGGAATGAGAAAAATGTTCATAACACACTGATATTTTAGTTGTTGCCAAGTAGTTCTTAGCACAGTCAATAACTTTCTGGTTTCCCATGCTCTGCAACTAAGTGGGTACATAACAAACCATGACAGAGCACAACCAGGAGAGCTGAGCCAAACTGGCCAAGGGGATATTCCACAGCATGGGAAGTCATGCTTAGAACATAAAATGCAGGGAGTTTCCCAGTAAGTTGGCCAAAAATCGCTGTTAAGGAATAAGCTGGGCATCGGTCAAAGGGTGATGAGCAATTGAGTCGCATGTCACTTGTTTCTCTTGTCTGTTACTTCTCTCTCTCTTCATTACTATTAATGCTATTATTACCATCAGTAGTATTACTATTATTACTTTTACTATACTTTGTCTCAATTATTAGACTGTTCATATCTCAACCCATAAATTTATTTTTCCTGATTCTCTTCCCCACACCATTGGGATGCAAACAGCTGTGCGGTATTTAGTTGCTAGCTGGAACCAAACTACAACAATGGGGTTACGAGATGTGTCAGTTGTAGTTAAAGCAGCAATGTGTGCTCACACTTATGCACGTGCGTAAATTAAGTATCAAGTTACCTGTTTTTTAAGTCTTGACTTATTGATGAAGTGGAGTCTGTATCAGTTACAGGAGTAGGTACTCTTTCTGAAAGCAAATTTGTCTGTAAAATGAAAATAAATAAACACCTCTTTAATGTTTATTTACACCATGTTTAAACTCCAGATCTTGTTCATTCTCTTGTTATATACAAAAGAAAAACACCACAGTGATCAGGTTGTAATGTAGTCTTTGGCACAGAATACACTATTCCACTACATTGTTTTTATTCCAAAAAAGCTTATTTTTCACTTCTTCTTTAGGTAAAAACAATTTTAAAGCTAACACATTTTAAATGTTTTTATTAGAATTTTTAAATAAACCTCTTTATTTTCCAACTGGAGACTCCCAAATAAAAAACTGACATTTAAAAGGATAAAAGGAAAAATTGTAACACAACTCTTCACTCCATTTCTGTCACAGGTAATGGAAATAATAGCCTCTGGAGTCACTATATCAAACTATTAATTCTGCCACTTTTTCTTTTTATTTATAAATTATATAAATATATATATTGATATAGATGTCATTAGAGTTACAGACATAAATACATATACATATTTTGTATTTGATTATTTAAATTATATTTGAAAATAACTGGCAGGAAAGACTGCATATTTTAAAGTAATTAAGTTGTTTTATGTTTATGGGATAAAAAGCGAATTAAACCATTGAAATAAAAGTGAGCAGTTATTAATTTACTGCCTTATAAATGTGATTTACAAAATCAACAAGATTCTTCCATTAAACTAGTCAATTGTACTGGATCTATTGTTCCCTTTTTATTATTATCTCTATAAATTCAGTCTCAGAATTTCAACAGAATCTGCCAAGAAAAAAAAAGAATTTCTTTCTCCATCAGTCTTAAAATTCCAGGAGACATGGAAAAGAAAAGGATACCAATTAAGAGTCCAGCCATAAAAAATTTACACTACTGCTTGGAAAGAATGCACCATAGTCACCATTTATTGTGCAGCAAAAACAGTGAAGATATTTTATAAACTTCAGGTATTTTAAAACTGAAAAATTACAGAAAATAATTTTAAGAGCAGTAAGATGGAGTTGACGTTCCAGTAATAACTTTTTGATTCTTAAAGTCAAGAATATGCTGATTCTACTTCAGTTTATATCTGACTACCAATGTAAAGTGAAGAAATAGTATTTTGTAGGGTAAAGTTTGTTTTTATTCAACACATTCAGTCTACTTCTCTTGTACGTGTCAAGACAATTTGTCTCAATTATGTTCTATACCATAACAAGGGATTTTAATGCGGAAATAAGTCTTTCGTACAAAGTGCAAATGCTGTGTTTTTTTAGAAGAAATAATCAGAAATGCCCATCAAAAGCTTTAAACACTCTGCGATAAACATTAAATAGAGTAACAGACTGGTTTGAGTAAGACTGATGAGTTACACAACAGCAAAGCATCAAAAAGATTGCTGAGTTATATAAATTATAGCATGAATCCAGTGAACTAAGTTCCTTAATTCAATAAAAGTCCTCAAGTTTTCAATGCAAGGAAGAACATACATTTCAAAACCAACATTCTTTGATGAGAAAAAGAATTTTCTGTGATATAATTATGATTTTAAGTAACAATATACTTTAGTTTCAAGACAATATATGCCTTCGTGGCAATATTAATATATGAAGCAGTGAGAAAACCCACAAATTGGTGATTTCAGTATCTTTTATTCATGTTCTACCCTTCTGGTATTTTCTGCCCCAGTTTACATTGTGATTATTTTTTAAATATCTCATCATAATAAAAGCATACAGTAGAAGCATACATGAAGAAGAAAGAATAGCTGTCCCATTCTTTTTCCCTTGCATTCATTTTCCCTCCCACTGCCTTGCCTCCAGAAAAAAACAAATTTAGTCTTTCAGTCCATTCCTTGTTCCAGCTCAATCTGATCCCTCTCTAAGCTATAAAAAGATAGTCCCATTTTTCAGTGTGAAGTGAATAACAGAGCTACATTTTGGTTTTTCACTATGAGTCGTTCTATCTACACTTTAAATATGCTTTTGTTTATGCTGGATGCCCAAATTGAATATTTGTTTGCTACCTTTACCTAAATTATGACAACATTATTTTAATAATTTAGATGTTGGAATTTGCTTCCCTGTGAACTTTTTGAAAATTGCATTTGCAGGATCTGCCATCATTTCCCCCCCCTTAAGCAATTTTTTACAATACACAAGAATTTTCACACTGCATGTGACTACAGAACAATGAAAATAAAACTGATGATGATGAGGGGATTGGAGCATCACTGTGATGCAAGGCTGAGAGTTGGGCCTGTTCAGTCTCGAGAAGGGATGACAGAGGGGCCTGTCACTATCTGAAAGGAGGGTGTCAAGAGGAAGGACTCAGGCTCTGCTGGGTGATGCCAAACAAGAGGGCAAGAGGCAACGGGCAGAAACTGATGAACAAAAAGTTCCACCTGAACATGACGAAGAACTTCTTTACTGTGCAGGTGGCTAAGCACTGGACTAGGTTGCCCAGAGAGGTTGTGGAGATTCCCCCATTGGAGATACTCAAGAACTCCCTAGACACCATCCTGTGCCATGCGCTTTAGGATTACCCTGCTTAAGCAAGGAGGTTGGACCAGTTGACCCACTGTGGTCCCTTCCCATCTTACCCACTCTGTGATTCTGTGATAACAGAAAGAAAAACGCACAGAACTGTTGGATCCAAGCTCTTTCTCTCATGTAGAAAAAACACTGGACTAGCAATCCAACTGAAGCTGAAGTACACAGTCTAAACTTCATAAGAAATCCATGTACACAGGTAAGACAAAAACTCCTGCCTGGCACTTTTCACTATGCTCTCTTGAGAATATGCCAGTATCATCTAACTATTTAACAAATAATTGAAATCTGCATCTTTTTTTCTCTGTATCTCCCACTTGACACAAACCAGTTTAACTAAAAATTAGTAAGAGCACAACTCAGGAGTATTTTCTTTCAAAATATCCTAAACCAAGGATGAAAGAAAGATCTGTGGTAGACAGTGGTTATCATGACATCAAGTGACTTCTACCATCAAGGACAATGAATAACAGGTCTCTTAATGCATCAAGAGTTCCTGTTTTAATCTTACAGGTAAAAGTCTCAAAATTCTGCTAGCTCACATTCATTAGGAAAATTTGCAAGTAGGACTTCATTTTTACAACATCTTTAAGTACTATTTAACTGCTTAAAAATATTTAACCTATTTAACTGCTTAAAAATATTTAACCTATAAAAACAACCATTACACAAGCTGAACATCTCACCGTAAGATTTTTCCCAATCCAAAAGCAAGATTTACCTTTCTCCAGGCTTCTGCAATAGATTCATGCAAGCCATAAGGAATAAGCATCTGTAGGCCTTCACAAGTTCTGTACATTTGACGGCATACAAAAATGAAAGCTCCTTTAATAACTGTCATAAGCTCTGATCCAGATAAAAGAGAAATGTTGTCATGAAGAAGTTTCTTTGTGAACTGAACAAGTACATGAACAGCTGTAGGACTAGAAATAAAATAATACATATAAAATTTTGTTTTATAGTCAGCCTTGAAACAAATCCTCTGACTAAATATATTAATATTTTTTAGGGGAAAATAAACTATGGAAAGAGATTATAACCCATTGTGGAGGGACAAACTATACTGCATCTTGTAACATCAGTCAGAAGAAATGTACAGCCAGTGATGTCACTTTGGCAAATAGTTATATACAATGCAAAAATATATCCATTACCTTCCCCCCAGCCCACAGGACCATGAACTACACAGATTCCATGTTTTATAGGAGTCCAGTTGGGAAGACAATTCTGAGATTCCTCCATTTAGAAGACATACATTCCAAACAAACATTTTCATGACCTATTTTCAAGGCTCATCTCACTTCTACTGCTGTTACAAGTTTTAGCATCAGCTACCTATATTCCACCCACAGGAACACATTGATCCAAAGTTAAGTACAGTGTTACACATGGCAGCTTCTTATACAATATTTGTCTCTACTAGATATATTGAAATGTGAATGCTACATTAAATCTATTCTTTCAATAAATTTGTTTGGTTTTAATACTTATTCTAAAAACAAAGACAAATGAAGAGAGCCTTTGGTCTGAAAAATAACACTATGAATATAATGGAACTATATTCAAAGAAAGGAAGGCATTCACATGAATTAGAAAAAAGAAAAACATTAAAATCTCCCGTATTATGAGTATTTCTTAACATTGTCATTTCACCTGGTTCTAACATAAATATCTCCCTTAGACATTCTGTGAAACACTTACTACTTTAATTTATAATTAGATATTTTACTCAAACAAAAGCAAAATATGCTATGTTATAGATAAATGAAAGATGAGCAAATGAGTCTCATAAGAACAATGTAATTCATTGAACTGCTCACTAATGCCATCCATTAATGTACTCTTACGTGTCTTTAGCATTTTTGTCATTTTCTCCATAAAGAAGAAGAGAAAGACCATCTTCTGAAGCAGCAATCCTTGCCAAAATATCAGCTACATCAAGTAAAGTGGTTTCAAGACAGTTTATATGCACCTATTTGGAAGGGAGGAAAAATAAAAAAAAGGAAGCTTTAAATTCAATGCTTTTGTGAAAGCTGTTTTTTCAAATCAGTCTTAGGTACGCAGAACCTGAAGGTCACCTTTCTGATGATTTCTTAATGTCTTAAACACAGTAAGTTAACACCCCATGTTCAAATGTTATCACTCAGAAATCTTCATTACAACGGCCACTAATTCCCAATATTTTCCTAATCCTTATAGAATGTTTACCAAAAAAAAAAAAAAAAGGGTAAAAAACCCCTTTTTATCAATCCAGAAAAATAGTAACTTCCCATGGAGAGTTATATATTTTACTTAATACTAGTTATTAAGAACACCTAACTTACACGTTGCCAACGGAATTTAAAAATAAAAGTATAAGAATATCCGAAAAGACCTCAGAAAAAGCCAAAACCAATGAAAAAATTTAAGCAGTGGGGGTTTTTTCCCAAGGAAACAGTCCCACTACAGCAAAATTTTTGCTATTATTCACAAGACTTCCATTTCAGACCAATCATAGCAATAGACTAAACTATTCAATGCCAGTTAATGTATAAAATACCAGAGAAGCTACCATACTATGTGAGTAAATGAATCTTCTACATATAAAATATAGAAAAAGTGTAATATTCTATACATGTAAAAATAATTTGGACAATTTTTACAAACCTCTGTGCCACTCAGCAAACTTTGAACAGGATGAAGCAGAGCATCTATCACTGCATCCGTATATAAACATTCAGCAGCACATCCTGTTTGATCACAAAAAACTTGCAGAATCTCCATAACAAGACTTTCTGGAGAATAATTGTCTGGTGAACACAAGAAATATTTATTTATATTTTAAATTACACAAATATCCTTATGACTTATGTAGTTGCTTCTGAACTATTAATTTTGTTAAGTACTGATTCAACATAGAGGGAGGAAGAAAGGGCAAGGATGGGTGGAAGGGAAGAGAAAAACTGTACTAATAGTCCCAAATTTAAAATTGCAAAAAAAGTTATCATATGCCTCATTAAACTAAATATATTAGCATATAAGGAAAAGAAAGCATTTACCTGTATCTGCTACCAAAGCTGTCTTTGGGTAACTTGGAGAATAATAAATAAGTTGAGCAAATAATACCAACACATCAGTTATGGATACACTATCTAGCAGAAAAAACAAAAAAAGGAAAGTACTTTGTGAATTAAAGACTGAGTATGATTTTCTAAATAAAAAATGGATTTTGTAAATACATGTAAAGAATGCTTTGCTGTATAGAGAACATCAGTTAAGTACAAATGATAAAGATAAGGACATACATGTCCTTGGGACTCTACTAAGGTGCTTCATGATCAACTTAACTTGATCTTGCTCTCAGTTTAGCCAGTTGGAATTTTTCAATGTCTTTCACTGCAACAAATGGCAGCCTACATCTGAAAATACTGAATACACATGGTTGTAGAAAATAACTATTACCTTACTATTAGTTTAAGTCAAACAACAGGGAAAACGCTTTCTCAGGTCTGAAACAAAAACAACAAATGTAGCTAAATGCAAGATAGGAAGAATTGCTCCAAGTTTAAAGTAATTATGTTAATAAATCAGCCAATTTGTGAGGAAAGAGTTGCCATCTATGAAGTTGAGAAAGACACTGTTAAGAAGAGAAATGGCAAGGTTGTTACATTTTACAGGAAAGAAAAAAGCAACCACCATCCCTGGATCTCTGCTGGACAGGTGTTACACCTTAATGGTAATGTAAAGGTAATGCATAAACGGCAAAAGCACTTTATGAATAGATGTTTCTTAGAACTGCTCTACACTGAATCTATCAAGGCTTGATTCTCTAACCAGAGGAACAAAAAAAAAAGTCACAGAACTAGTATCCAGTAATGTTTGAAATTCTACATTGAATTAATAGAGACACTAAAGCAATGAAATGCTGCAATTGCCCTCACACACTTCTGTTTGCCAACCCTGCACCATGTAGATTTCTCTGGCTTTCCCACAAGAGCTTTTCCATCTCATATCTGGTGTCCCTATTAACACCTCTGTTCCACAGGCACAGAATTTTTCTTCTAGTTTTATATTATCTTAATTAACAGATTAAACTCAACTTGTTTTCAATTGGCAATTAGCTTGAAATACTGATTTTTCTTTCACACCTGAAAAACAGTTTTTCCCTGGGCATGTCTCTCTTCCAACCAATCACATCAAATGGTTTGGCAGAAGCTATTACTCACAGCTAAAAAAAATGAATCACTTACACACTGATCCAACTGTCCTTGAACACAAAATTTATATATTAAAACACATCAGTGATCCCTTCAACCACAACCATCAAAGAATAAAAAAGCTGTGTGTAGATGCTCATATATACATATATACACTCACCACCTTTATGAAAGTTTCCAGGCCCAGAATTGGTGAACAAAGTATTGTACTTCAATGTCCACAATATTGCAGTGAAAATATAGAAATATGCATCAAGAATGGATCAGTTTTTCTCAACAGGTTCCATTTTCCTCAGCTCACCCCCTACCTTTTTTATTTTTCAGCTGTACTGGAAAGAGATTCTGGCCTTGCTTATAGATCAACAGTCTTCCTAAGAGACACAATGAATGAACAAAATAGATGTACTGCAATTCTGGTCCAGTGTAAAAAAAATTCTGCATATCACCTGTAACAATAAAGCAAAAAGAGTTAGAACTTTGCTCTTGTAGTTCACTTTACAATACCTAACTACTTTCTGCAACATAAGCATTTTGTATATAAAGACAGTTTAAGTAATTAACCACTGCTATTAGTTTTCTTTTAAAAGACAGTCATACAACATTTGGGGAAGAAATAGAATAGATAGAGTGTCTTCCTCTGCATGCTTGAAAATACAAAGAATGTTGACACATGCACATATAATGTGAGACATGCAAAGATACTCACTACAGTAGTGCTGGGAAAAGTCACTGACTTTGGAATTTTTATTAACTGCTGCCTTGCAAAATTCAAAATAATCAAGACAATGCTGGACCGCTGCATTAATCTGTGAAATAAAGCACAACATAATAAACTAAATATTTCACAATTTCACAGTATTCACAGAATTCTCACTCTCTCTTGTATCCAAGTACTGTCCTTCAACACAATAACTTAAATATCCACTTCACTTCAATGATTTCATTTTTAGTGCTTTGGATGGATTAACCAAGAGGAGGCAAAATTTTGCAAGGATAATAAAATATATCACCATTGTTATTACATTCTCACACAGTTAGCTCTATACACATAAAGACAGTCTATGAAGAAGAGTACAGAGAATGTGGAAGTGTTTTGAGAACTCAATAGCAATCTGTGAATGCCCTATTGTCATTATTGTGGAAGATTTTTAGTTTCCACATGTGAAAAACTTTGTCTTGAATACACTTTCTAAACTGTAGGTTTGGCTGCCGGGTGCTGTCAGTGCTGTTATTGTTCTTGGTGGTGTATCATTGTCATAGCACTATAATCTAATCAAGGTATATAAAAGTTTAAAAATTATAAGAATGGTTGTAACAAGGAAACCCAAAGCACATTGTCCTGATTTTAGCTGGGATAGAGTTAATTGTTTCTATTCTTTTCTTATGATCTGAGAAACACAGTTAGATTTATTACAGCTTAGAGCTGCCAAGAATTATTCACAAGTGTAAATATACAGACCCACATAATAAAAAAAAAAAAACCCAACCTTAATCAGATGTTTACCCTGTGCTTATAAATTAGATTGGACTACTCTGCTGATGGACTTTCTATCATAAACTCTTTGTTGCATGGATCATGCTTTATTCTATGGCCTGTTCTGTGCACACAGACAGAAAAGATAAAGCTCTCTTATAGTTTTCTGTGTCCTTTTCTCCATCTTAAGGTTTTATCAGTCCCATATATTTTATATTTGATTTCATTTGTATGACAAGATTTTATAAAACATAGCCAAGTCCTGTTTATATGAATGGATCTCATATATATAGTGGTCTTATTAGAAACAATGAAAATTCCACCCCAATAAAGAGATATGCTCATACAAAATATATGATAGGACTAACAACTATATTACTAAATATATTTTCCCAGTTTGATTTTTCTTGCTGACTTTGAACCCTTAATGCTTCAGAGAAGCATTTTTTTTAGCCTCTTTTCATCAAAAATCCAAATTTAGTAGAGTGCATTTATGGTATTTTTCATGCACCACTTGTCATTTTTATGCTTTTTTGGAAATAATTCTAAATATGAATGAAGCATAAGAAATTAATAAATTATAATCCTAAGTAAACACCTGCAATAAAATATCCAAAATCCCCTTACTCAGATCTGGCCATATGCACTTCTTTGCATCTATCAATGACACTTTTAAGCTAAGAAAAGTTGAAAAAAAAATTAAAAATCCAAAAGGAAGAGAGTTATGCCATGGGGCAGGGGCACCTTACACCCCCATCCAACCTGGTCTTGAACACTTTCAGGCTTCCAGGAAAGAGGCAGCCACAACTTCTCTGGGCAATCTTTTCCAATGTCTCATCACCCTCACAGAAAAAGTTCTTCCTAATATCTGTTCTAAATCTACCCTCTTTCAGTTTCAAGCCATTACCCTGTGTTCTATAAATAAATTTTATTTACAGACTATTATTGAATATATAATCAATAAAGTATATTAATAGAATCACTTACCAAGGATTTATATTTCCTTTCCAGAAGCCTAAATACCACTCTTCTGCTATAATATGTATGCTTGAATGACAAAGAAGATGTAAGGTCAAGTGCAAAGAAATGTTCTGGTTTTTAACTAAAAAGTAGAAATTATCTCTGATTCTGTTCTAATAGGGATCCCATGTACAGTACATATTCAATGCACTGAACTCCAGTTCAATAAACCAGTATTATACTCAACTGAAACTTTTGTTAGCAGTACATCAATGACATAAAAACCCCTATGTCATTAGAAAAAAAGTGTAGCAGAACATTTAGTTAAAACAGAAAATCAGTAAGTAGACTGAAATGCTGGACTATGCATTTTGAAATTGCCAAGTAAATCCTAAATTGTAAGTTTATGTATGGTAGGCTGGAAAAAGCTCTGATATCCACTGAAGTTAGCAAGTTGTGTGTAGTGTGTAATATACAACTGTTCTTTCTTGATCATCACTTTTTCCAAAAAATACTTGCATCTTTTGATGGCTGTCAGTCAATTCTACCAAAGAGAGTGAGGACACAAAGCAGAGAAAAAAAGTAACTGAACAGAAATTGAGATGGAGAGTACTGAAAAGCAGCAGACATAAAAAACACCTGTACTTCTTTAATCTAGGTTGCTATAGGACACAATAGGTCTGTGATGTTAGAACTGCAACCTTTCGAAATTAATGTCTGACATGAACAAGTTATGTGGTTTTGGGTTGCAGGTTATTTGCTTACCGTCCACTTCTTAAACCACACTGCTTTGATATCTAGCAGAGCCAAGAAGTGCACTGGACTCAAGAAATCTGAAGAGGCAGGATGATTAGGCTTGTGTTTTAATGACAAAAATGACAAGGTACTCTCCACTACTTCTTCCATGTACCTTATGAAACAAATGGGAAAAAATGGATGGAAAACTAAAAAATCACTGAAGTCCATCAATCAGTAGTACTCAAGAACAAACTTATCATAAAACCTTTAGATAAATCAAAAATACCAACAGAATTATTTTTAACTTGATCTTGTATGGGTATTAATTCTTTGTAATACTGTAAATAAAACTAATATGCCTCTACATTCTCCTAAGTTATTACACCTTTTAAGTGCTGAATATTACACTTGCTACACTTGCATCCAAATTATTTTTTGTTCAAAATTACTTTGAACACTCCAAAAGCAGCTTAATATGATTACTCCTCTGCAAATTCCCCATTTTACTTTTCCCACCCTCTACTTTTATTTCCCCCATTGTCACTGTGCATCCTATGATCAAGCCTTTGCTAAAATTGCATACATCTCATTTTATGTGAATAACTATTAAATTAAGAAACAGTTACAGAGTTTTGAAGGTGACATACTTTTCTGGATGTCGAATCCAGGAAGATGGTGCTTCCTTTTGGTACTCATTTAAAAGGCGGACCTGAAAACATAATTATTAAAATTAAAAACAAATAAGGCACAATGTTTTAGTACTGAGAGAAAAGGTACAAAAAGTTAATTTATACCTTTTTAAGTAAACGATTTACATCTGAGTTAGATATATCCAGACCAGCTGAAATAGGAAGAGAATGTTCTCCAGAAAGAAAGTACAACTCCAAGTGTCTTGCTAAAAAAAAAAAAAAGAGAGAAACCCAACAACAAAAAGACACTTCACCTCCATGACAACCATGAAAAAGCAGACTGTCTTATACACTCTTCACTACAAAACTTAACTTTTCAAAAAGTACATGACCCATGAAGTTTGAAATGTAATTAAATGTACATACCTAAACTTGTATAGACTTCTTTTGCCATATTAAATGGAGAAGAAGAAAATGTTTTTGCATAGAACCTAAGAATTTTCTCCTACGGGTGAAAAAAGCAAGAAGTGTATTAAATAGCCATTAACTGTGTATTGTAATTCCAAAATAATTAATATATCATTATTCTTAGTATTGCATTATTCATCTGAACATCTGTGCAAATGTTAAGCACTTTTTACAAAAATATAGTTTATGATCACAGAAATCTCTAGTTCAAAGGAAATTTTATTCAAATATTGGAACTACAGCACCAGTGAAAAGCCTCACTGGGTTACAAAGTAGACCAAGGAACATTAATTTTCTATTAAGAATCAGTGACTTGTAATTATCACTGATTTAAAAGAAATTTCTCAGGTGAAAGAGAAATATGTGATAGCAGCTGAGGCAACTTTCCTATTTATTTGGTAATCACTTTAAACTCTGAAGAAGCAAAGAAGTTTAATTGACATAATAAATAATCTAAAAGCCATTTAAGCAGCTGTCATTCCTTTTCCTCATCACTGCCTGTGTAATATTACTATGTATCATTTTCTCATCATCATGGAGCATAAACCTGACTTGAGCATGAAATATTAACATGACCTATTTTACAGAGCAGTTTTGTCCATTTTTTTACATGCATTTTAGCTAAAAGAAATTCAAATGTCTTCACAGAAATGCAGATTACACTTTGGTGTCTAAAAATCCTTTTGAAAGCTTGTTGCAGTCCTTTAAACCAAAATTTACTGGAATCCTCGATTTGTCACTTCAAAAAATAGTTCATGTGATTCACACACAAATAATAAAATGTCTTGAACCCTGCTAGACTACTTATATTATATACGTAACTTCTTACACCTCTTTGGCAGTCCTTTCTTTGGATACAAATCTTATAATTAGATACAAAACATTCCCTTACACTGAACGTTGCATCAGGATCTGCCAGAGAGATCGTCAGATGCTTACGCAAACTTGGCCAACTCTCAGAGCTCAGGATATCAGAGGCAGGGGCCAAGCACAGCGTCTGCAAAGCTTCATGGCGAACCTGGAACAGTCAAAAAGATAAACACCAAAAATCCATTCACAGCAACCTCTGAAATATGCAATTTACAAGTCAGAGGGTGGGAGGGTGGACAGGAAGGAACAGAACCTGGCTGCAGAACAGATAAGGAATAACAAATACTTATCTTCTGCTATATTTTTTATGGCTATTTGGACAAAACACTACATCACAGCGGGGAAAATGCGTGCATTCGAACAAATAATAAAACCATTTTAAATGGGTTTTCACTACTGGATGCAAGGTTTATTTTCTACTTTCTGCCTGTAATCAAGTATTTTGCTATTGGGGAATATAGCTGTTTAAAGCTCTCAGCTAGGAGACACAGACACAGTTATTAGAAATTGTGTTTTACTGCTGAATTTTCATCAGCATTCTAAATAATTCCAAGTAACTCATTTTTTTTTCAAATTTATAGACAACTGCTATCACTAGCAATTTATTTCATCTTACTGAAAGAAACTGTAGGACATTTTAATAACATTTAGTAGCATCAGACTTTTTGCCTGTTTTTCTAATAAAACTCCATCACAATGTACCAGCTCCTACCTACCATGCCTTTTTCAACTACCAGACAAGTCCCAACAAGTGTTATCAAGACAGCACAAACTGGTACTTCTCCAAGATTCAAAAATACCAACAAGCTGGTGCTGATT
Source organism: Turdus rufiventris (assembly GCA_013186435.1). Lineage (NCBI taxonomy): Eukaryota > Metazoa > Chordata > Aves > Passeriformes > Turdidae > Turdus > Turdus rufiventris. The sequence goes on from PYHW01010093.1 coordinate 2,960,712, forward strand.
GTTGGTTAGAAAGACAACTTAGTACTGCCACTGACATGACAGCAAACCTAACTTGGATTTCTATTTTCCATTTGGCAACAGTTTGCTGCCAAATCAGCAGGCATATCTCTCTTCTGACAGGAGTAACTCAAAGGGCAACACAGAAGTTATCAAGAAGGGCAAGGGACACGTACACAGGACAAATAATGTTCAGTACCTTTATTTATCATGAAACAACTTTTTTTTAAACTAAAAATGCCAATCTATAGCACATAGATCTCCAAAACAAAACAGATACTTGCTGCAACACTAGTTTTTGAACCAGATTGTTACAATGAAATATTGCACTGCAGAGTAGTTCCTGCACTGAAGGTAACATAGATGAACCAACAAAGACAAGTTTCCATTAGGTACACAGGAACTCTTATGCGCAGATAGGTTGCTCTCCAATATGCCATAAGCATTCATTTGTATTAATACTTCATTTCTCCTTTTAACTTACTTCCTTGGGCTGACTAGGGTCAAGCTTTTCCACAAGCAGCTGCAATTGTTCTTGATTCATGAATGCATAGCTCTGTAATACACATTATAAAATGGTCATCAGTACACTTCATTAAACTGAACAGCAGAAGATTAAAATAATCAGTCTTTCTGATACCTAATTCACTTTTAATAATTAGGTCTTCAACATTTATACTAATTTTATTATAAAGTCAACATTCCAAATGTTTTCTCCTGTTTACCCCAGGTTAAAGTTAAGATAATGAAACCACTATATCACATATATCACACATATAAATCACATATTTTGTTTGCTTTACTTCAAAATTTTCTATATCTTAAAAAAATCCCTTATAATAATTTATTCAGGAAGAAATGTAGCATAGAACAGTAGTCTGGAAATTAATTGCTCATTTTTTGGCTTCTAAAGTAAATTCACAGAAGTTAAATGATGTACTGATTTTAGCTTTCTATACCATATTGGACAGGTACTTTGGACATCATATTGATCACATTTAGCATATGATGCCTAATGTAGCTAGTATAAGCTTAGTACTTAAAACTGAAAGAAAAGCAAATAATTTGGATTTAAGATATAACAAATATGGGAAAAAATTATCTTTCTCTAGGGCAACTCCACTGACACAAATTCAACAATTTTGCAGTATCATGCTTATTTCATAACATAGAGAGAAACCCCATTGTACTTGGTTGAAGGAGGAGTCACTGTCAGAACAGTTGTCTGTGTAATAGCCACTCTGAAGTTCTTTCTTCGCTTTACTAGCCAGCTCCTTATCGTGCATCCGATCTTCTTCAAACTTGTTAATCAAAGATTCTACCACAACCATCATGACATTCTTCAAGGCATGCATCATTTCTCTGTATCTTCAAAGTAAAGATGATTTTAATATAAAAGAACACAAAAAATCACTATGTTAAAAAAAAAAAACAAAAAAGGAAACCCCTACATCATGAGTAACTGAATATGACATAATGCAAATTGGAATTGAACTGACTGAATTTACAGAAATTAATGAATACCAAATCCTAATCCAAACTGAGCAAGGAAACATGTATGTACCTTACATGTTTCAGCTAATGATATTTTAAAACTACAAAAAACATATTTTCCCTTCCAGAACCATTCAAAGAAATACTACTATCATAATTCTATTTTGGGATGTTCTTAAGAAAGAGCAACATAAGTCCACCATAAAGGAGGATCTGTGCCTGAGAAGACAAGCCAGTTCTAATCCTTGTTACTGTTTGTTTCTTGTAGTTCAACACCCAATTTTTCTTTCACAATAAACCTTGAGCAGAACCAGTAGAAGTGAACACAACATTCTAATTCAAGATCTTGAGTACAGGTCATGCACACAAAATAATTTTCTTTCAACAAAACCAGGCTTTTTCAAATTTCCATAAACTGAAAAATAATATCCACAGGGAAGCAATTAAAAATAAAAAATGCTTCTGAAAAGCATCCTACTGTAAAAAGTTGATATTTTATTTCAATTTTTACTTTAATGCTACAATTATTTATTTTACACAAAAATAAAAGATACAAATATGCAAATTATCATACATACAAATTATCATATTGTGCTTTAATATCCTCCTACATGTCAAATTTATAATTTAACTTAATAAGATACATATTTATTTCATTGGAGTTTCTTCTACCAATTTTAAATAGCACAAACCCTAAGGTCCTCATCCTTGAAATACAATTATACAAACACCATAATCTGAAAAATGGTCATCCTAACATCTATTTTCCTATTTTCTTATTTTGCAACACATAAAAATGACCACACTGATGCTAAAACCTCAAAAATTTCACATATTTGCTACCTATCTTTTTTATGCAATTATTCACAATTCCAGGGTGAGACAAAGTATAACAAATTGCAAAGTAGGGTGGCAATGTCTGAATTTCTTAGCACTAACTTTGGTTACAGGTTCAGAATTGTTATTGGTTCATATCTTACTTTTTCAAAACATGTTATGGAAAAGTGAAAGTCAGACTAAGACAAAGAAGAAACAGAAATATGAATTACTCACTCTTTCGATTCACGGGCCTTCTTAGTAAGATGTTGGACAAGTGTGTCATAGCCAGATATTTCACCCTGATTTTGAGCAGAGGTACATTTTTCTGTTTCTTCTTCAATCACAGGTCCCACAGTATTTTTTATGTATTGTCTAAGGTATTTCACAAACTCATAGCTGCAAATAATATGCAAAATTAAAATGTAATATCTCCTTGAATTCACCATGAAACATTTTCAACATTATATCAACAACCACTACCTTCTTTCCCAGTAGATCTGCTACCCTGAGATAAGAGTTTATGACTTGCATAGAAATAAATGTCAGGAGTGTAAAATACCACATTACAATTTGATTTTCTTCAATATGGTCATTATTAGCATATTATAGGAAGAAATAATACCAAACAGAAGAAACAAAACCAATAGTTAGTTTACCAAATAGCACAATTTCACTTTGTGCTTCTTCTAAAAACAAAAATCCACTCAGACAAAAGGTTAAGGTTTTGCAGACAAAAAACAAAGAGTATCAAGAAATTTCAAATTTCAAAAGAATTATTCCTTGTAGCACTCTGAACATGTCTCAGAGTAAAAACTGTCTAAGACTGTCTTAGAGTATAAACTATCTGGTTATATATATACTTATTTATTTATGCATTATACATACAAAATTAGAAGATACACAAAAGACACAGTTTACAAATTAGAGCATATGAGAACACCTATGGCCTATGAAATTCTGTGTGTCATGACAATACACAGATCTCAGTCAAACTGACAAAACACCCGTCTCTGATTACACAAACACATCATATTCAAGGATTCACCACTTCACAGTCTTATGATCAGATACCCACAGACACTTGCTAAAAGAATAGAATAATCAGAGGGAGATCTCAAACTAAAGACTCTCCCTGGGTCCTCCAACATTGCATTAGCTATAGATATTGCTAAAGAGTACTGCTCAGAATAAATCAACTTTTCTTTTTGGCTAGTTTTGTGATTTGCATAAAGGGCAAGGCAAACAGAAACACACACAATAAAGGAATCATATAGTAATACTAGATGCATAATTTTATTTTCATTTTATCAAAAGTAGATGTGCAACTTCTCCGTGTTAACTTGTATTAAAAAAACCCCAAAACAAACAACAAAGCACACAAAATTGTATCATGATAGATACTTCCTCGCTGGATTTCCTACCTCAGGTTCTATCACGTATGTCAGTATTTTTTTTTTCCCTACCTTTCCATTCTTGTTCTCATTGAAAGTAACAGAAATACATCTCAAGAAAGATGCAAAACATGTTTACTTCTGTTTTCATTTGTGAAATTGCACACAACTCTCCACTGCATGAAAGCTTTCATGAAACTGTCTCCCCTTTGTTTTATAAGGGCAAAACTTCAGGGTATCTATTTTTTGCAGATACTTCAATATACAGTTTCTGAAATATACAGCAACCATATCACAATTCACACCACTACTCCTATGTCTGAAGTTGTAGTCTTAATCTTCTGCATTATTCTTCCACCTTAGACATGTTTTGTTACAATTATATGTTTCAGCAATGACAGTACTACTTCTTCACAATCAGAAATAATTCAGACTGATCTGGTAGGATTTACAAAGGAATCACACTTGGGGTGGGGTTAAAAATACCTCTAATGTCACAGAAAACAAGCTGCTTATATAGTTTTAAATTCTGATGTCGACTACTTCAGAGAAGTTTTGTACTTGGTTCCATTTTCTATTTTATTAGCATTCTGAGGATCCTGCATTCTTTTCTACATCAAAGTGGTAACAAAGGATGAAGTAAAGCCTCAAAATCTGGTAGAATCACTGCATCAAATACCATGAGGCAGAAACAGTACTGCTTAAAATGCTGAGCTGAACTAGAGCACTGGATAGTCCAAAGCACACAGTACTAATAACAGAGCTTGCTATCTGGATGGATAGGTTAAGGAGAAAGTTTCTTAACGGCCTCATTTATAAATGACCACATGACCTCTTTGACTTTCCAGGACAACCAGTCTGCAGTGCCATGGGTCACAAACAAGACAAGAATACCTCCATAAATACTGCAGCACCAGACAGCAATCCTCATGTTCTAAATTTAAAGACCGTTTGATTTTCCATTAAATGTAAATCAAAACTGTTCTCATTAAAAGAAAGTATCTTTACAATCACAAATTTTCTAACATACAAGAATGAGTAATGGATGTCAAGGTATCACTACTGCTAAAGGAAAAGCTACACAGGCATTGCTTCAACCACTTAGAGACTTCACTCCCTTCACCCTTGGTATTCTATTAGGTTCTCAGAGCAAAAATGACACAAATAATTTCAGAGTTTTTTTTGTTTGAGCTTTATTGTATATATATGTTCTCTAAATATTTTTTCCTTTCAAAATTACATGTCTTTCAACTTTGACATGTTCACAATCAAATTCTTTTATTCTCATGCTGTCACCCAGCAACCTACTACTAAAAATTCACAAGAGTACAAGCAACAGTGTAATCCAATACAATTTGTAACAAAAACTAAAATTGAGCTAAAATACCTGTTAAACAATCTTCAGAACACATGCAAGCATCAAGGCTTTAAAATTACAGTAAAATTTTAGATAAACCCTAATTCTATTTCACTTATTAACTTTTACCTAACCTTACAACTAAAAAAGGAATGGCAATACCTAGGTAAATTTACGAGAATGTAAATAGTGCCACTTCTGAAAAAACTGATCAAGAATCAGTTTTCTTAGAAGAAGTCAGGTCACAGAGCTCTGTTTCTTATTAAAATATCTTCAGGTAATTTCAGCCTGATACTCTCTTGGCTTGTGATAAAATGTGTACTAAAAATCTCCCAAGTAGTAACAAAAAAAAACCAAGTTATAACATCATGGAAAGGAAAGAGGAGCATGGGATATGGAAATCTAGATTGCATGTGAAGTCACACTGTCAAACCTGATTTAACAGAAGTGTGATGTAGATACATTTCTGTTTTACTTAAAAGAAATTAAAAGAATGATTACAATAGATAGATAAGATAGACATGTTCAGTAATATAGGCCAGAGAAAACAATCAAAAATGGAAGCCAAATGGCCCTCTGAAAAAGCACTCTATTTTGAAAAACAAGACTGTTGTCTAGCAGGTGTCAAATATATTCCATCTTCAGTGACTACTTTTTCTAGCTCCTTTTCCTGTGTGCATTTAGTACATTATGCGTGCACGTGCATCAGAGCTTTGTAAATTCCTCTCTCACAAGCAGCTCATGAATTACTACTATAGTAAAAATGAATCAGCAAGAGTGGATTCGAAAAAAAGCAAACCTAGAAAATGGCAACATTAATTTTATTTTTTAAATTAGCATAATCTGAGTGTTGATTATCTATCAGGAATATCTATGTATGTATAAATACACACACATTTACAAAGCAATATAAAATGTAGACATTTACCAAGAAGAGTACAGTTTAACATACACCAACTTCTTCAAAAGACTAAAAATAGCAAAAAAATATTTTTACTTGTGAAAATTCTCATCCGTTTCCTCCAAATGCAATAGAATTTCTTCTGCACATTCTACTGATGGGGCTCCAGTGATTTTTTCCTTCACACTCTGCAGCAACTGTCTAAGCATAGACTGTAATAGAGCTTCATCTTCACTTGTAAAATGAGACATCTGTAGAAAACAAACAAAAGAATGAGAAACTCTCATAGTTTTGTTTTTACGCAAGATGCTAAGAAAAGCACAAATGCCTTAAATCGCTACTTTTTTTACTGTTATCGACAGGATTTTCTTTCAAAAGACACACTCACAGGCAGAAAATATTTGATAGAGCTTATCTTCAGACAAACTGAAAACAAAACAATCAAATTGGTTTCACTAAAACTCCTGATATAGTAGCATAATATTCTTAAAGGAGATATTACATTAAGAAAAGCTTGAATATTCCCATTAGTACTTGCCCATGATAGAGGCACAGGACCACATGATAAGCTAAAAAATATAAAAGGGGGGGAAAGTTTAACAGATGCAATGACTGTAACCTGTCAAGAAAACTTTTGAGTCTCTCATCTGCTTCTCACCCACTATTACTACCCAGTTCTGACTTTGGAATCCCTCTACTCAGAGCTGTTGCTGTGCCCATGACTGAAAGTGTTGTCAGCTTTTGCAAGGGCCAGAGAATTATCTGAACAGTTTAATTGCCCTGAGCTGATCAACAACAGTGACCTGAAAGAGTCCTGCCAAATTAAATGGAAACTGCTGAGAAAAACTGGGAGAAGAAGAAGCAGTGAGCAACTGGAAACATCTGTCAAGTCCAGAAGACAGATGTCAGCTAAATTTTCAAGAGCTGCAAAAAAATTTACACAAGCTCATTTTTGATCTTGATTAATCAATGGCTTAAAAATCTTTATATGTCATGGAATACTTTCAAACCTCAGTGGCAGTTTTAGCTTATGTATTTCAAGCATATTTAAGGAAAAATTACTCAGAGTTATTTGACTTTTTTGAATTAAAAAGACTCTCTAAGCACCTGTGAATAAGCACTACATACACATTCGGAAGAGACAATATAGTAAATTACTATTTATTATAGTAAATAAATTACTATTACAATTTAAACTATAAGTTTAAGTATCAAACAGTATCAACCAGGGAAAAGAAAAAAAAAAAAACCAAACCAAAACAAAACAAAAAACAAAAAACAAAAAACAAAACAAAAAAAAAACCCACAAAAAAACCAAAAAAACCCCAAAAAACCAAAAAAAAAAACCAAAAACAAAATCCAAGCAACGTTTTGCACACCTGGAAAAGTTCTCTTTTATGCAAGGTAACAGTTCATCAAGGTTCTGTGCTAAGTAGCACGGTTGCTGAATATTTTACTTTGATCTATCATTATTCCATATTAACTCAATCATCTTACCAGAAATTTCATTAAACTAAACTCAGAGCAAGCAAACAAAATACCTCAAATCCCCTGCAATAAGCTTAACTCACTGATTTGCAGCCTTCTTTTTCTTATAGAATCTTAAGATACTTAATCAAAGTCAATGCACTTTTAGGTCTATATAAACATCAGACAATATCCTAATCCCTTGGGGGGGGAAAAAACCAAATCACCAAGTATTTTGGTATAACTAGAAGTGCAAGGTATCCAGACACTAGCTGGCAGTCAGTGCAAAGCCCTGCTCAGGTTATTCACAGAGGGAAATCATGCCAATATTGCAGCTTCACCTCCAGCTCGCCTTGAAAAGTCTTACGTAATCATTTACAAGATACATATCTTACATTTCATTTGTAAAGGTTTGTGGTTTGGTGTGCTTGGTTTTTTGGTGGCTGTTGCTTAGGAGGTTATTTCCCAGCAGGCATATCCCCCAGTCAGTTTCAGGACATTTAAATGGTCGTTTTCTCCCTAAATTACAACTTTACCCAAAGCCCAGTTTGGGCAGTCTTTTCAAGGTCCCGGCACTATCCCAAATGCAAATTATGCCCCACAACTCAGGCAACCATTCAGAAGCGGCCTGTTGTCGCCAGCACTTATCCTTACACAAGCGCTGCCTGGGCAAGGAGGCAATTTTAGCAACAAGCCGAGGGGAATCGCAAAATGCGAGCAGAGCGAGAATCCCTGCCCCTTCTGACGCTTTACCGCCGTCCTTCGGCTGCGCACCAGCGCTGGGCAGCAAGCAGGATTCCCGGGACATCTCCCGCAAGAGGAGAGCAGCCGCTCTCTTCCCTACGCCTGCCCAGTGCCTCGCTCAGCTACCGCTGACAGCGAGGGCGACTCTGCCCGGGCACCTCGGATGCGCTCGCCCCACGCACCCGCTCGGCTCCGCCACGAGACCTGCCCCAGGAGCCCCGTATTCCTCGTCCCGCCCAGCCCCACGGTGGCTCCGTCCCCGCGCTCCCCGTACCGCCGAGCCCCAGAGCAGCTCCCTGCCCGCGGCCCTTGGCCGGCATTCACCTTGGGCTGCCGCGGCCCTTGGCAACCGCGGCGCCGCCGCCGAGTCTCGCCGAGCCCTGGAAACATCGCGAGAGGCCGCGAGGGCCGCGCGCGCCGTGCCCGCGGGATGGCGGTGCCGCGGTGCCGGCCGCCGTGAGGGTCCGGGCGGAGCCGCTCCGCCGTGAGGGTCCGGCCGGTGCCGGCTGCCGTGAGGGTCCGGGCGCAGCCGCTCCGCCGTGAGGGTCCGGCCGGTGCCGGCTGCCGTGAGGGTCCGGGCGCAGCCGCTCCGCCGTGAGGGTCCGGGCGGAGCCGCTCCGCCGTGAGGGTCCGGGCTCGCCGGTGCGGGCAGCCCCTGCAGAGCTCCAGGACAGACAGCGCTGCCTGGCTTCGGGCTCCCCTCTGTCCAGCCCGGGGTGGTGGCCCCCAGGTTTCCCAAAGGAGTACAGTCATGCCCTTATTCCAAATTTACATCAAGGGGGGAGCAGGTTGTCTCAGTAAATAAAATGGTGAAAGGCAAGGTTTTCAGTCCTCTTTAACTCTCCATTCTCTCCTGCGGTGAAGGAAATGTTAACAAAATATCAAGTAGTATTTTTTCTCTCCAACAAATAAATACATAACACAAAACCAGCAAAAGCAGTTTGATATGAAATAACTTCTGTTAGGTCAGCTATAATAAACCAGAATTTGGTTGCCGTAAACACTCATAACGATGTTTGCCACTGCTTGCGTTCAAGGTGTTGCATTATTCTTCCCTCCTACATTTTTCTAATGGTTCTGATATTGGGTGATGCTAATCTTCCACGATGATGTGTCCTTTAAATGTTTATCTTCCATGATAATAGAATAGAATTCCTCCTTCCATGAGGACTTGTTCCTTTAACTGGACCTGCATTTAACAGAGCTCTACTTAGTTGTGGAGATCCACTTGCACAGTAGAATTAAGTTTGTACACTGCATTATTTCTATTGAAAAGGGACATTCAGAGGCAACACAAGCCGTTCTCAGAAACCAGATTTTTGGTCGGTTGCAACAAAGTTTTCGTGATACCTGTAGCAGTGGAGCTCTTCAGTGCTTGGATGTGGCCAGTGCGCTCAGGCACACACAAAATAAAACTGAAAAAACTGCTGGATACTGCTTGTGAAGGAGCTCCAGTAAACTGAGCAGAGTCCTGTTAGCTTGGCCATGCACTCTCCCCATATTCTAAGTGCACTGTTGGGCTAGAAATGACAGCAGTTTATTCCACATCCATGCCAGGCTCTTCCTTCACAGGCAATAGAATGATTTGATTATTTTCTGTCCTCATACTAACACTTCTGATTCCTTTATCACTTCACAAGCAGTGATTCAAGTGACAGGATCTCGGTTTCATAGCTGGTAAGGAATAGAAAAAAATCAATGTTCAGTGTTCAGCATTCATAGTCCTTACTGAAAGAGCCTCCAGTTTAACAAGCTTTCCCTATCTTATAAAACACCTTATGAGAAAAGTTGCACTGGTAGTGGCATCTCAGAAAGATGTTATCATGATGCCTGTGGTGTTCCTGAAATCCTTCCATTTCTTTCTACCCTCTCCCACCTTCTGTATTGCATCCAGCTTCTTTGGCCCCATTTTACAGCCATTGGGAATATGGAGCCCTTTCTTGTGAGCAAAGCTGGCAGAGCTCAGATGCTATTGGCCATAATTGTTGGGATGCATCCAGGCAGACACCCTCTGAGGGTGATATTCCAGAGTGAACAACACTGTTTTAAAGTACAGTATGTTTAAATGGATGGATGTCTGTCACATGAGAGTGGTTGCAATCACTGTAAAGTTGTTCATGTGGATTTCATGTGGACAATTGTTTCAATTGTTCATGTAGACACTGGTAAAATTCCACTCTCTCTTACTCTCGGAATTCCTTCTCCTTGGTAAAAATATTCCAGATGTTCTCTCTCAGTTGTACAAACAGGAAAACCTGGCTCCTAACCCCGGTTCAGGAAGGCATGAGATACAAATAACTCTTTATAAGGTCTCAGCATTGTTAGAAAGTCACAGTGCTGACTTCTATAGTTTTAGAAAACTTAAAGGAAACAGCAACTACACAAATACTTAGAGTGTGTAGCATATAAGGTAAGCAGAGTTTCAAACTGTGAAACATTGTAGGAATGTGAGTAATTTAAGTATTATAGAGAAGTTTAATTTAATTTATATGGTTTTCTTCCCATACCCTGAACATGAACCAAAATTTGAATTATCAGTTTATGGCAACCTTCTGTAAATTTAAAGTGTTTCTGCAGTGTCTTTTATGTGGCAGACCAGAAAAAAAGGAAACCGTGGCAAACAGAGAAATCTTCTTTACAGGTGGTGGTAGTAGTGGAAATAGCTTGTGTTGGTGCACATGTCATTACAACAGGAACATAATTTCTCTCCCCTCTTTCTGCTCTTTCTCACTTTTCCTTCAGTGTAGCTTCCCACAAGACCACTCTTTCTGGATGACACACAAAGGTGTGGAGAAATTTTGATTTTATGTAGTTAAACATAACAGCTGTTAGTTTGTCCAAGACTCTTTAGTTAAGACTTTCACCAACTCTGTATGTAGGACCTACTAAAGGAATTGGGGTTTAGTAACTGATTTAAAAATTTAGCATTGCCAGTATCTATTGAAATTCCAGTTTATCAGCCTTTCCTTGGCTGGTATGGTGTGGAGTATTTATCAAAGAACTAGAAGGGAAGGCAAACTCCTCTAGACTAAGACAAATCCAACCAAACCAAAACAAAAGCAACTTTCTATACTCCCATTTCAGAGCTAAATCAGGATCAGAGGGAGCCAAGGTGTCTTCACTTTAGAGTTTCTCAAAATGGGACTAGAATATGAAAAGGAAGAAATAAGTTAGGAAAGGAGAAATAAGTGTGAATTCTGGTTCTGGAGGTAGCACAAGAAGTCTTCACCACCTTTCTGCGCACTGACATCCCATAAGCAGCTCTTGAGCCTCCAAATAAAAGATGAGGACACTTCGTCAACCCTTGTATGAATGCTGTGGCATTTGTTGCCCTCTCACATCACATCTATGGCAGTTTCCCAAATCTGGAGGAACAATGAACATGTTTTAAGACATCATTAGATCATAATCTAATCATAAATATCAAAAAGGAAACTGCTTAAAATATTACTGCTGATGGGAAAATCTTTTAAAATAATCTCCAAAGGAAATTTTCTGTTTTGGAGACCATCTGTCCTTTCCTCCCTGTGCACTCTGGGGAAATACTAACCCTTGGATAGATGTTTCCGTTAAAACAAACACTAAGGAACTGGTGGGTAAATGGTCACGAGGGCTGCAGGCTGGAGCACTTATGCTGTCAGCTGCACTTAGAAGTCTTGTCTTCAAAACCTATGCAAACAGAAATTACATCAGTTCCATAACAGGGAAAATGTAAAGTGTCCTGACAGGTCTAAAGTTACATCAGATGACTTTGTACCTACTTGTTGAGAGCTAAGCTGGTATGAGATGCATGTAAACTATTACTGGAGTCAAAAAAATAAATTGGGTCGGTTTGCTTATTTGGTTATTAAACTTCAGTTATGCTGACATTTCAAAAAGACCAAAGAACTTACTTTGCTGTTTCTGATCTCTTTTTTTCTGAAAAGTGAGAAACTGGCAGGAAATCAATAGGACTCTCTCATAGCATTGTAAAGCACCAGCTCTGAACCAGCCTGTCCAATACCAATCAGGAATGTTATTGATTAAAAATGCAACTTAGTGAATGTATAAGTACTGATTTTTCCATCTGTATTTTATGATGCAGTTTTCAACAGATGGTCTGCTTGTGGTTGTAAAAGTAACTACTGGTACTCAGGTGATAAAATTTATACTGCAATGCTAAGTAACTACCTCAAAGAATCAAAGACAGAATAAGCTTCAAAGATAATATAAATATCCAAATGCCAATAAAATAGTATTCCCATTCCACAACTTTCTTTTGGTGAAACTTCAAGGAGCCAAGGACATATGTTACTAGCTCTGACTGGCCTTAGGCACATGTCTTAGCATCTTTAGGTCTTTATTGGAAATTAAGAATAATAACATTATCTTTATATGCCAATATGAAAACTAATCTTACAGAAGTACAACATAATAACCAAGTGGCATCATAGATCTTGACTTTATTTTCCATTTATTTTCTAATTAATATTTTGGTCCTTTTTTATCATGTGTTTCCTGAAGGTGGCAGCAATATTCAGGATTTGCATGAATGTCTGACTTTTGAACTATTGACCTGTAATACAGTATTTCTTTCAGTGTAAATGTATTTTTATTTGTTAATATTAATAATAGCTTAAATCAAAATTTGATGACATAGATTTGTAGTTGTAGACATTGTACGTATTGTAGATGTACAATATCACTAGAAAATATGAAGAAACTATGTTGACCTGGAGTGTTAGAATTGCTTCTTCTTCTGTATGATAAAAATTTGTAAACTAAAGGAGGATTCCTGAAGTATTAAATATTTTTAATTAATGAATTACCATTGCTTGCAGTTAAAATTATCTATTTCATTGTCTTCATTGAAGCCTGTATTGTACGACTTTTCTGAAGTGAACTGTAAGCTCATTCATGGACACTACATTAGCAGTTCAAAACACTACAAATGTTACGTGTGATCACTGAAGGAAGATTATAGGCAGTCTGTAGGGCTTCTTTCACTTCCATTCCTTCATTTGATCTTAATAATTTAAGAGTCACTCAGGCCAACTATCTCACAGCATTGCAGGGTTTTAATTAAAAAGAAAGTTTAACACTTATTTTACACATTATGGTGAAATGCTTCTGTTACTGAAGCAAGTCAGTTGCATCAACATTAGAAGTATGAAATAATTTAGAGAACTTTTGTCTGCTTTCATTTTGCTAGTAGTTGCCTGGACAAGGAGTTGCAGATCACACTGCAGCTTAAATGATCAAAGACATCTCTGCAACAGGCTTTCCTCTGCTTTGTCTTTCACTAACAAAATTGCATTATGTCAGGTGATTCTTCTGCCTGCAAGTCTTCTGTTGGCTCCAGGGCTTCTCTCACAATGCATCTAGGACAAGGGCCCAAGTACTGCTGTCCCAGACATGCCACTTTGATGCAGGGCTCCTCAGTACAAAGACATGGAGCTACTGTAGTGGGTCCTGCAGAGGGCTATGAAAATGATGAGAGGACTGAAGCATCTCTTTTAAGAGGAAAGGCTGAGGGAGCTGGGCTTGTTCAGCCTTGAGAAGAGACAGCTGAGAGGGGTCCTCATCAATGGCTATCAGTATCTGAAGTTTAGTATCAATAGGAGGGACTCAGGCTCTTCTTGGTAGTGCCAAGCAGCAGGACAAGAGGCAATGGACAGAAACTGGTGCACAGGAAGTTCCACCAGAATATGACTAAGAGCTTCTTTACTGTGCAGGTGCCCATGCCCTGGAACAGGGCATTTCCTTCACTTGTGATGTTCAACCATCTGGACACAATCCTGTGGACCTGACTTGAGCAGGGGGGTTAGACCAGATAACTTCCAGTGGTCCCTTCTATCCTTACCTATTCTGTGATTCTATCAGGTGCATAGCTGCCAATGGCCATGCTTCTAAAGAAAATGCAAAACATAAAAAGAGGCTTCCTTGTGAATCTTCACTAGTCCAAATGGACTCCATAATCCTTGCTTGCCTTCAGATCTAAACATTTCATCCAGAAAGAAAAGTAAGGAAGAAAATGTATTTTTTAAAAGGTAATCTCCACTCCTAAATATTCATGGAACAGAAATGCTATGATTTTAAATTACGCTGACAGAATTTATTACACTGCACTTCTTAAGGAGTTTGCCCAGCTGACCTGGTGGCCTTTTTAGTAGTTGTGTGTGAATATTCCTGTGCCTTAGAATTGTCCATCTTTCTTTTCCTTATCAATGACTGTGCTACCTCTCAAAACAGTACTTTGATATCCTGAAGTTGAATATTTTTATACTTGCTCAATTTATGTTCATTCTTAGTGAAGTATTGCTAAAGTAACTTCCTTCAGATTTCTCCTCAAGATCAGCATTAACTCCTGAAGTTTTCACATTTTAGAATTCATTCATCAGCTCCTCTGAGCTGCTGACTGCTATATTCCTCTTTGCATTTCTGCTCCCTCTTAGATTTCACTAAAATGTGTCATTGCTATCACTTCCTTTATTACACCATTACTACTACAAAGCCTTCAGGAGTGATTTTGTTACTTGTGCTTTAAATTGAGCCACCACACCTCCTCTTTCCTGTTTCCCATTTGTCTTCTGGAAATTGTACCCATCCAGACAAACTACTGCTGTCTTTACCCAATGGCTTATCCTGCTATAGTTCTGAATCCCAGTGTCAAACACAATACACATTCCTTCCTGCATCCTCAACCAAGTGCTGTCTGTAATCTTAATATTTGCAGGGAGTCAAACACTGGAGACATTTGCTATGTAAGCTGTTATTTTATGTTCTCTTGTTAATATAAGTTATGGTCTTCTTGTAAGGGTCTCTTCTACAAGTACAGATTAATCTAGCCAAATGTGACGCACAGATAACTTTGTTCTGTTCATTTTTGGAATGTTGTAAAATGCTTGAAAAGTAAGCAAATCATGCTCTTTGCTGCTCATTTGAAACCATACTCTCCATAAGACAGGCTCAGGAAGACAGAATTTGGACCATCCTTTGCCACACTTTATTCCTTTGTGTACTTTCAGCAACATGAACTGTGTGCTTTGTTTTTCAAATATTTTGTGTCCTAGCAAACTGTGTTCTCCTCCTCACAGTTATGTTTTAAAGAAATAGTAAAAGCATTGCTTGGTAACAACACTGTTTATTTTAATTCCAGAAAACACTTGTTTTCACTTTTTCTTTTATTTTGCTTAGATAATGTCTGTGATCCTAACAGAATTTTACATCTGAGAAAAGTTTTTGGAGATTCTCTGAATAAATACAGTGCCTGAAATAAAGAAAAATAGATGAAGAAAAACACCAGTCCTGAATGTCTTCATACACAAAATATGGTCAAAAGAAAATATTTTTATAAAATTTATTTTATGATTGTTGTGTAACAGAATCGGTTGTGCAATGGAATTTTATTAGTAACACACATTCCTTAAGATAATCTAATTTCTTTGAAAAAAAAAAATTATAGTTTTGCATTATTGAAGTCAATATGCCACCCTCATCTCAATATAATGCCAGTGAATTTTAGTGATAAGGATGAATTTGCTTCAGTGAATCTGCAAATCCATTCCTCTGACATGAAAAACTATCTCTAACAAGAAGAATATTTAATATTTTTACTGGTATTTTTAGTGCCTTCATGATGTGAGTGAAATTCCTATAGACAGATGATTTTGTCAGTCAAAGTCCTTTCACTGAGGAATAAGACAAATACATCTATATCTTGATGCACCTGCTCACTGACTGTTGCAAATTTTGTAATGCATATTTTATCATGCAGCCTGTAATGCTGGGTTATTGTGACCTGAGGGCACAATCTGGCTCTTGGCCTTGTTGTACCTCAGACAACTGGCCTTAGTCCATCAATCCAGCCTGTCCAGGTCTCTCATCTCCAGTTCAGAAAATTCATCTTTTTAATCCTTTTTTTTTCAGGGAACCACCTTCTCTGTCCAGAAATTGTACTTATACACCTGTCTGGGGCAACTGCCAGAACAAACACACACTGAGTCCCTGTTCTCCTGGGTTAGAAGTTTATTTGAATTCACAAGATGAGATTAAGGACTCTTGATTCAGAAGGTATCTTTTTCTCAGACTTGTGAATGGTCTTGTTTACTACACCAGACCTGCCGTGTGCAAGTTGGTGCTGCTGAGGGGAAAAGAGCTGTGATTCTGGAATGAAAGTAACTCTTGATGGGGGTTGGAACTTCATAACCTGGCTTTACGTCAAAGCAGATGGGAGCATATTCTGTTTTGATATGGCTGAGTGTAATCTTAATCCTTTTGTCTTCTGTCAGATGGATTTTGTGAACTGGTTGTGATTTGTTTGGAGACAGATTATTCTGCTTAGAATCCTTGGAGCACTTCTATAGCATGCAAAGTATGCTAAGAATGTGGCAATTACAATTTTAAAGTTTGATTCCCTTTTGGTGCACTCTTTTTTGCATAACTGAGGTTCCTGGGCTTGCATTGCTAGGAAAATAATGCAGTAGCTGGAGGGTAGAATCCATGTGGATGTAGACTCTAGGCTGTTGTAGGTTGATTAACTTGATGGATATTGATGGATCCATCATAATACACCAATGGAAGATTCAACCTCAGTTTTAAGGAGAAAGGAGGATATACTCACAGATGAGTAGTTCTTGGCAAAGCTCTCAGAACACTAAAAATACCTGCTTGGTTTTTAGAATAATTTTGCCAGCTACTCTGATGCTTTATAGTGTTTACAGCCCTAAATAATGCCATTGTGTTTCATACTCTCTATTTTACTGCTTATGCGCCATATGGTATTGATGTGTATTATATTGCATATAACTCAATACAATAAACATGGTACTGCAAAACAAAGTTGGTGGATTTTTATTATAGGTAGGTTACCTACTGTGATGAAAATAATATAAAATTATAGGGAAATTATTATTACCTTTCTTCCTAGTTTTTATTCAAGAAATAACCCATGGTAAATTAGGTGCAATTCTACAAAGTTTTATGGAAGCATAGATCTTGGTATAAAAGAGTAAATATGCTCTGCTAGGATTTTATGGTTTTTACACTTGTCTCTTGAAATTAGTTTATATTTGTAATGCTTTGCCTCAGAGGTTACTTGAAGATCACTCCTGAGTGTTATTGCACATTCTCAATTGTTTCTGAAGGTGATGGATGCCAAGAATCTCACTTTGCAGACCAGAACCATTTATTCTTTCTGTTACTTACCCCATGCAGATTTTTATTTTTGCATGTTAACCATGACACCCCAATTCCTATCCATCAAAGACTAAATACTTATTTAAGAGAGTAAATTAAGAGACTAAATGCATCTTCTGTTATTCTATTACATGATCCTAAGCTTAGTGAGATGAGCTGACCTTTGCAGAAATATACTGTGTGGCTCTCATTATGTTGACTTAATTCTAGAATAGGACCTTAGAGCCAAAAGGAACATTGAAATTGCATTTTTTAGGCAAATCTTCCTCTCTTAGCTTTTCATATTGTGAACTCCATAGAGAAGGAAAGGGAAGGAAACAATTCCTTTCCCAAAGGAATTACAAATTCTTTCAAATCTTGCAAAACAATGAAGCTTGACTGTAGCATTGTGGTGAAGCACTGATGTGGGAGTGTTGGTACTATTCTTTTTATTAAGTCCAGTCACTGTTTAATATGAAATGGATGATCAGTCCTGACAACAGACACAGTCTCACAACTCTCTCCTACCCAAGTGTCTCTGCAGAGTCAATTTTCCACTTGTTGGCTTTCCCTCCCTCTTTGACAAATCACAACCTCCTTCACAAATCTTCAGTAGAAGAGGAAAGCCTTGCCCAGCCTAGCCTGCCTGCTTCTCAGCCACTTAAAAATTCTTCTAGGAGCAGGTTTGTTTTGAGTTCTCAGTTTCTAGAGCTGAGTTAGATACTGTCAGTGGACACTGTGAGACTGAAGTGTAAAGAGGTGTGTAGGCATTTTGGATCTTCAGAGCCAAACAGGAGCTTGCACACTAATTTTCAGTTTCAGACCTTCTTAATCTGGTCGTAAATGTCTTCCATTTTTCACATGTGCCTCTTTTTCTAGGTCAGTGACAGGTATCAATTTCTGTTACCTAGGATAGCATAATAAGGATAGGATGTAGAAGATGTTTGTATCTTTAAATAAATAATGTTTCTTTCAAATTCTCACTTACTTTGTGTAAGTGTAAGACTTTTTGTCAGACAGCTGTTACAGCAAATCAAAACCTGCATGGGGCACAGAAGGAAGTGGAAGGCCATCTGGATCAAACATACAAGGAACTGATTGCTTATGCTATATGTTTACAAGTTTTATCTGCGAAAGAGGCAGCATGTAGAAAAATTCCTGTCAACCTTTCACATCATCTGTCTGTCAAAGATAATTTGTGTTTTATTCAATGTTAGCTAAACCTGTCATCTCCCAACACTACATATTGTTTGTATCAGAGCACCAAACCCTTTTGTAATACATTTTGTAATACACCATGCAGATTCATTTGTCCTGAATAATTTTTCCAGTGTGAAAAACACAGACTTTGTCTTAATACTGTTACAATTTTACAACAACACAAAATCAACAGAGCTTCTTTACCTGCATCATCCTCCCCTTTGGTTTTATGCTGTAGCACATCAGAAAAATTAAAACTATCTGTCCTAGCACTAGTATCCTCATCATTCTTAGTGCTATGAAGGAATGCGGCACAGGTCCCATGGAAAGAGTACCCAAGCCGGGCTCAGACTCCCTGCAATCATTACTATTCATCCTACTACAGCTGTGCCCACCCCCCTGGAATTTTAAACACAGGCACTGCAGAGGCTCATTGGGAACAAGTGAAGCTGTTCAAGTGCTGATTATTCTGGCAGAGCCTGAGCAAATTAGTTAATAATTAGGTGTGAAATTAATGTACACCTTCTGTTTTCCTTTGTAGATTTCCTGTGTTGTTAATTTGCTTCTGCACTACCAAGGGACAAAGTACATTTAAAGAACATATGTGGGAATGAGCTAAAAGTGTCCCCAGGTGAACCTTGTTACATTTGTTATCTAAATTTTAGTATAGTATAGATCTTTGTGTGAACTCTTCAAAACTCTCACTCCTTAAATCCTATCTATGTATAGTGCATGCTTCAGCAAGATTTAATTGGCCGATGAGAAAAAAAAATGCTTTGTCTTTATATTACATTATGTTAGATAAATACATAGTATGTTATTTCATGATGCCTTACCCTGTATGTTTGCATTGCAAATGTGATATTTGAGGGTGTTTATGTAGAATGTAGTAGCTAAAAATTTTGGGATATGACGTTAGAACTGTAGTGGGGTGGCTAATGTAGTAATGTGTTGTTGGAGGGGTTTTAGATACTTCTGTATGTTGATCAGGGTGTTTTACAAAGAGTGTTTTTTGATTCTTTACTATGAGAAATACATAGATGAAGTTAAGTAGACCTGAAAGCCTCTGTAGGAGCCTGTAATTATAGGCTGCATGAAAATGCAGAGTGAACATTATCAACGTTTCACTGAAATTACAGCTTTCACTGTCACCCACAATGTAGAGTGTGGGAAGATCTCTTGGCAATCTGAGGTGACACAAGATAAAGTTTGAATCTCTGCTCCTGTTAAAAGGTGAGGTTAGAGACTTTTTACTCTAATAGACCATTTTGGGCCTTTCACTATATTTAAAGCTAGCTATGCCGAATTGTTGTCTCACTGCTTATCCTATTAACTCAGACTGTGACTGTTGTTTTCTGTAACCTCTCTGACTTTTTTGACCACTCCAGTTTACTGGACAGGGATGAAACTATCTGTAGCACAAGGGCAAACATGTAAGTGTGCAATCTTCTGTGAGAATGGGTAAAAGCAAGTGTCTTGAGAAGTTTAAGAAGCATACATTACTTTAGCAGGATGAAGATGTAAGAAAATGAAAGTTTCTTTCCCTTTTTTTAGAACAGACCTGGTATGGGAGATCAGCAAGTCTTTAAGAGATTGTTTTGTTGCCTGTTCTGAATTTTGTGCTATTCAGGTGTCTCACTTCAGTTGGAGAGAAGAATACCATTTTGGTCAAATAGGAACGTTGCAAGATGATGTGTTTTCACAGACTCCAGCAGTCTTTGAAGTAGCTCATGTGTAATGTAGGTAATTCCCCAAATTATTCTTAATGCACATGTTAAGCAAACAATCGGAACAAAATTGAGCTAATCTATCAGGTTCAGATTAGCTTTCTTGCAAGAATGTCAACAGAGGGAATTTTTGTGATCTCTGAGGGTTTATTGCAGAGGTATACCAGAATGTAGCACTTTTCTTTCTTTGGATGCTATTTACCATCAAAAAATCTAGGAATACTCTGATGGGTAAATAGTAAGGCTATTTGTACACTGTAGAAGGAATATATGCCAACATTTCAGTTTACAAAGGATAGTATTTGCATATGAATCCAAAGAACTGTTTGCATAAAAATTTTTAAAGCCTGATTCATCAAAAATCTGTTACAAAAATACATTAGGATCAAATAGAATCTAAATGTTATGGCTGGATTTAAGTGGCTTGATGATACTTTCAAATATCTGGCATTGAGTTTCCATACTCCTAATAAGCTGAATTTCTATTTCTTCCAAAAATTGTTTCTACTGTTTATCCCATTTGAATAAATATTAGTGCTTGGACTGGCTGGCAGAGGAAGAGAGGCAAAACCCTTCCACTCAAATCATTGCTGGGGAAAGCTCTGAGAAGCACCTCCCATCTGGACCATGACCCATGCCTGGGTGAGGAACTGTCTTCATCAATAGTTAAAGCTGGTCTGCTCACCATCTCCCCGAATGAAGAATTTTAAAGCTTAGTACAGTCTTAGATTAAAATATTTTTAATGCAAGTTTATTGTTGTTATGGATTTCATCCATTTTCTGATGTGGTGTTCTGTTTTCTTTCCTCATCTCTTCTTATAATCTCTTTCTAAGGCCACCCATTCTGCTTCATGCAGGCTCATGAGTAATAGAGGACCATTTTTACCATGCTCATAGCTTATAATCTTTTTGGATTATGTGTCTTTAACCACAAAGTGTTTTTCTGAGCTAAAACCTTATCTTCAGTGAATGCAAGAAACTGTATTTTATTGGTCTGTGATTTGCATTCTCTCTTTTTCTCATAACTAGCTAATTTATTTCTTGTCACCAATGCAAAAGCTTTCCTTTTTTTCTTCTTTGGTTTTTTGATTTCAGTTTTGTTGGAACTTGCAATAGGAATAGGAAAGTGGGAGAGGTACTTGGAGGGCATTGAATCCTTGCAGCTCTAATCAGAGCTCCATGAAGGGGCTGCCAACTGTGTTATTAATTTCCCTCCGATGTGCCATGTTCTTTTTCCCCCATCTTTTGACACAGCTTAATTTGATCATCTCTCTTTCCTTCCCTATCAGTTTCTCCAAGAGTTACATAGCCCAAAGCCCAAAGTTGCTATTCTCCTTTATGCCTCTACCATTCTGCCTGCCTTCCTCCCTTGCTGTTCTTTTCTTTTCTTTCCTTTCCACCCTCCCCCCACCCCCACCCCTTNTTGTTAAGCATAGAAAGGTCAAGATCTTGTCCTTTGGGCTTTCTTGAACTTTGGGTGCTAGCCATAAGTTCATTTCACTATGGCAAAATGACAGAGTCTATTTAAATCCATGGAAAGTTTACTCCAATGATTTCAGGGAGGTTTTGGTACTGTCCGTGAGACTGTGCCTGTGTTAGTCAGAATTTCTTTCTGTAGCAGCCTTATCCAGGAATCCAGGACAATGCCATGGCTCACCCTCATTCTCCAGAACGCTTGTTCACTGTTACGGTCAGTGGTAACTACAGCAGCAGTAAGAAACTCTTTCTTGATTTGTTTCTTGAGCTATTGGAAATATTACTTTTTCAGTGGCTGCAATATTATGAATTCTTGCTCCCTTTCCACAAAAAACCCTTTTTTAAAAAGAAAGAATGTGGCCAACAATACATCTGCACTTTTACAATGATGCATCATGTACCAAATATTCCTATGGTATGCAATTTCCTTAATTTTTCATAAAGAAAACCAGATAATGCTTATTCTTAATTTTTACTGATACTTACCCAGTCGTTTCCAGTTTTACTTCGTATCATATTGAGATTAACAGTTTTAAAGAAATCTGTTACATTGCTCTTCAGCCAACCCCTTATTAAGTTTGAGGTATTCCACACTTTTAGCTGTTCCTTATAATTGGTCCCAACATTCTGACCATTTCTGTTACTCTTCACTGAGGTTCTTAATTTAGTAAAGTTTCTCTACATCTTAAAAGTAGTTTAAAAATTGTCGGCCACTTAGCCAAATTGTCCTATTCAAATTTCAATATTTGACTGGTAAATTTGTTTAACAGGGTGGGCATGATGTATTAATATTTTTAATGAGCAATTGAAGAAATTACTTCACATGTCTTGGAACTCCTAATTTTCTTCTTCACACATATATCCTAACTATGCATACCCAAGTATTCATGAATTTTTGGCTTAAGTTACAAAAGACTTTTCCTTTGTAATTTTTTTTTTAATTTTTTCACAGTTACTTTTGACCTCAACATGCTATTTCCCAGCCTTTAAGAATAAATGAGAATATCCTCTGGGGTCTTTTATTTTTTTCTGATAACTAGAATTTCATGTGTTTTTAAATCCTTGGGGTTTATGTGCTGGATTTGTGCTTTAAAGTTACGTCAAATGAAGATAGTACAAAATCTATGCAAGCAGATCCACAAATTACATTTTGTTCATTGATATTTATAATTTCCTCTTATTTTACTGTGATTTCTCAGCTGTAGAATTTTTTTTTTCTGGTTTCTTATCCCTGCCAGCTAAGATGTTCAAAGTAATTTAGTTTATTACCAAAAATCAGCATGATCCTTCATCATGGTAAAAAAGATGTCTTATTGATATTGATGCAATATTGATAATTTCTGTATTTTAGACAGCCAAAGAATCATAGTGTGAGGCAGACAAGCCATTTTTTCAGTGCTGACTATGAATTGGAGCCACAACAAAAGGCAATTGTTCATGTCAAAACCAAATCCTCAAATAATTTATTAAATCTGATTCAGAATCCTGGAGAATTGTAAAGAGGACGAGACAAAGAAGATAATAAAACATTTTGGAGAGATCTCTGATGTTATCTTGTTTAGGCAAGCAAATGGTAAATTGTCCCATCTGCTTCTAAATTTCAGGCTTGGATGGAATGCCTGAATTAAAAAAAAAAAAAAAAAAAAAACCAACAAAAAATAACCCACAAAAACCCGAAAACCACAACAACAAAAAAACCCAACAAAACACTCCCCATTCCCAAAAAAAGCAAAAACCAACCCAAAAAAAAAAAAAAAAAAAAGGCAGCAAAGTACACTAATTAATAATGTATGTCCAAATGCTAATGTAAAGTAGACAGGTCATAGAATGATAGAACAGCCTAAGTTGGAAAAGATGGGAAGTTCATCTTGTTCAAACTTTCATGTGAAAGGGAGCCCTAATGACATTGTCTAGCACCCTGTCCAGTGGTCTCTTAAAAACCTACAATGATGCAGACTGTCACATAACCGAGAGATTGTTAAAATGGCTGATTGTTCTCACTGTGAAAAAATTATTTCTTATATATGGATGAAACCTGTCCTAATGGAGCTTGAGCTTGAGCCCGTTGTCCCTTGTCTGCTCCATGTGTGTCCTTGTGAAGTGACCTTTTGTCTGTTCTTTAATTGCCCTCTAAGTACTAAAAATTTGTGATGAGGTCACTTGAGTCACCTCATAAGAGGAAAGGCCTAATTCCTTCAGTTTTCTTTTTGAGTCCAGTTCTCCAGCAAGTGAATCATCTTTGTGGCCCTCATTTGGACACTCTCTAGCCTGTGCATGTCTTTTTTTGAATTGTGGGGATGAAAACTGAACACAGCTCTTCAAGCACATCCTCATTTTTGTTGGCTAATACCTCTGCAGATAGCCTTCAGATAAGTAATTGAGAGTTACACTCCATTCTGCTATCTTGAAACTCAGCTAAATCTTGGCTTTTATACACTTTGCATTAATAGCATTATTGCAAATTTTTCTACAAGACTCATTATATATATATATAATTTGCAGAAGGATTTTGAGAGGAGGAGTACTTATAGTTGATGAAATATTTCTTCTTTGTCCTGTTAAATTCTGGTAAACTTCTGCTGAGATGTAAATGCCTTATACTGCCACTGGCCTCCTTTAACGCATGGGCCACAAGAAAAGACTATGATAGCAAGTTGAAATATTCACAGACTGTGAAACTATGAGGTTGGGCTGATTCAGAAGCCAAGGCAAAAATCAGTTATTCTTTCTAATGGAATCAGTATGCAATGCCAAAACATACAGCTAAGACTGGAATTGGATCTATCTCCAAGTCTGCTGCAGTACCCCCAAAATTCATGTGTTTCCCTGAAGTATGATATACAGGGAGAAGAAGAAAAGCTGAGTTCTTGTTAATTGTCTGCCAGACAAACCACACAATTATAATCTCCATTTCATCATATTAAACTACATATGTATGGAGAAGGGAAGGAAGGAAATAAAGCTATGGAAAAATTGTTTTGGGCAGTGACACGTGTCTCAGAACTTAACAACTGGATATATTCCCTTTCACAGTAGCCAGAAGTCTTGGTCTTGAAGACACTATCTTAAAATGAAGTTCAGTGATTAATTAAATGTTGTATCCACTCTGAAGATTTCAAATCCAATGGGAAAGAAGGAAATGCAATACTTTACATGGAACTTGGAACAATTTCTACCGGTTAGAGTAGTCTCCAGAATGCTGATCTCAGGGAAAACCATGGAACACGTCCTCTTGAAGAACATTTTGGGGCAGGTGAAGAAGGAAGAGATTGTCAACAGATGGCATGGATTTTCCAGGGAGTGGTCAATCATATCTTACCAAACTGACAGCAGTGTATGTCGTTTAACTTGACTTTAGCAAGGCTTCCAACAGAGCCTCCTTCGAAATTCACAGAACTCATTGAGTTATTACACTGCCAATGGGTGTACAGATGTTTGGTTAAAAAGCAGTTGTGGCTGGGCTCCAAGGACAGAGAGTAGTTAGAGGATTGTGTTTACCTGGAAGCTGGTGGCAGTGAAGTGCCACCAGCGACTCTTCCCTGTGACCTGTTCTGTTTGACATCACAGGAGCACCCCAGTCAGACCCCAGCACTGAACCTTCTGTAGCAGGGCTGCAGCAAGGACCTCCCAAGCTTTTTTATCATATAGCCTGTACAACTGTCAGTCTCTCCATTCCATAAAGCATATGTTTAGAAATTATACTGGGGTTTTTTTTCCTTTTGAAAGACTGTTCTTATCATATAAGTGACTCTTTAAATTGCTTACAGTAGGCACCAGCCACAACTGAGCTCTTTTGAGGTTGAACAATATCTTACTTACACCTGAAAATTTAATCTAGTGTAGACTCTAGAGGGTTCTTAAAAAGGAGGATTTGATTTTAAATGTCAGAGAAAAAGAAAACAAAATCGAAATAGTAGGAATAAATCTATTTACTAATAAAAAAAAAGGATTTGCTAAGTGGTAACTCTACTTACTAGAATTTGAATTTATTTACCAGAATGAGCACTGAGTCAGAAGCAGCCATTGTGAAACCAGCTGAACACAAAAAGCCAAATTCAGCACTGTGTATTCACACAGCTATCATTTACTGGGAACAGGATTGGCGCAGACCATGGAAATGAATAAACCTTTGCCAAGAAAAGAAAAACTGAGACAAATTTCAAAAACCACATCATAGGAACATTTCCCCATTGTGCCTGTGGTTGTGGTCTGGTGGTCTGCTGAAGTGAGGGAGAAAAGAAAAGCATGAAATCGGACAGAAAAAATGTGTCTGAGGGCACCAAGCAGCAAGAGGGGTGCAGCATAGTGGCAAGGTACCTCACTGACTAACACCTTCTTAAAAAAGCTGAAACTGCATTTAAAAATAGTTTGTTAATTCTTTACAGTCATTGGAAGAATTATAGATGGATGTGCTTTGTAAAAGTGATACTCTGCTTGTTGAATCTTAGATGTATGTCTCCTGGTCAGGTATTTTGCTTTACTGTTTTTCCTTCTCCACATGTGACAATTGATAACTTGTGTTACAGGAAGTCAATCAATAGACTTGTTTTCACTACATTGCTGAAGTTCGCTTTAAATGGTTTTATTAGCATTCAGGAAAATGAAATTAATTTTACATGAAAATATAGCTTACTGTGTGGGCAGTTAAGAGTTACTTGAAGTATTTTAAAGATTATTGGATTGAATTAAGCTGTACAAAGGTGGAGGAGCCAAAAAACAAGAGCCTAAATTTTTCTAGATATTCAGGGCAAAATACTAAATCTAAAGCAGTTATTTCGCTAATGAATCTTTGAGTCAGATTTGGGGGGGACAGTCAGAGAATTATTTTAAAAGAAAATATTACTCTTTAGAATGACTGAATTACTACTAGATAAGTCAGAGTTAATTTTCTTTTTTTCTTTTTTTTTCCCTAGGCTGCAAAATGTTTTCCAGTTATTTTCAGTGGTACCAAATAGTTGTAAAGGCTTCTGCTCTCAGTGCTCCTGAACAGACCTTCTGATGGCACTTAACAAGTCTAATGACCTGAGGAGATGGTGCTGTAATGTTAGCTGAGCTGCATTTCAGTCCAATCAATGAGTCTGAGCACAGTGAATTCCTTTCCTTGCTATTTTTTCAATAAGGAAAAGCCCAGAGTCAGCAATGTGAGTTTTAAACTGTGGAACTTTATTATTTACTCAAAGGAAAAATGAAGCCATTCACAATCTAAATCCTGTTTGCTCTCTTGATGCAATATGAAGCAGGTCCCAGTAAACAAGAATGGGATCTCTGCCCACCCAGCAGGGCTGGAGTGTTTCTCCTTTGGTAGCAAACTCTGCCTAACAAAGTGCACAAAATACAGGAAACATCACACAGTCTGTATGCCAGTGCCTGTGGCCACTGATCTAGCTATGAATAGAAGTCATTAGATCCACGCTGATTATGCACACACTGAGTAGATGACCAGCAAGAGCAACAGCAGTTCTATCTAGTAATGTAATGACATAATGGTGGCAGAAATACTTAAGAATAAATAGGATTTCCATTGCTTTAGGCTTTTGCTTCAGCACTGCACCCTGGTGCCTCATATTCCTAGTCACACACTATATAAGTGCACAGCAAACATTTTAATTTTCCATCGTATGTGTCAGAAATAATGCTTACATCACTAATGTATAACCATATAACCTTCCCTGCCATTGACCATTCAGCCTGTGTTTGACTAGCAAAAATAATAGAAACACAGAGTCCTCTGAAGAAAGCAAGCAGGCAGCTGTACAGGGTCCAGTGAGCCATATGAACCTCTGACAGATGAGAGAGACAGAACATTTGAGCTGGCCATAAAGTTCCCACTTTTTCCACCAAGGAGGACAGTGTTTGGCCAGTGCTGCATATTTGTTAAACACTGGCTAATGCACCTTAAAGAGAAACGTGAAAAATTGATGGGGCCATGTGTTTGCTTTAAAAAACACTAACATATTTGGTTATGTTATGTTTAATAAAATGACACATGAAAAAATAAAAGGACAAATACTGTAGTTATGATTTGTTCTGCTCCAACACAGATACTTGATAATCTTTTCTAAACTTCCCTCATTTTTGCGTTGTGCTTCTATCTAAGATTTCCTCTTAATTCTGAGGTTTTGGCATCGTTTAGTGCAATTATAACAATTCAGGAGCACTCAGCCCTTACTGCAACCTGAGCTTGTCTTTTGAGAGGCAAGAGAACAAAAAAATAATTATAGCTACTCAGTGATCTCTCAATACATTTTATTAGAAGACTGGATACAAAGAAAACAGAATTTATGTGTTGAGTGACAGGAAAGAAGTGGTTGCATCAAGGATAAAGGGAAGACAGGGAGGCTAGAGATGTGTACTTGAATTGAGAGGTTATTTCTGCCACGTGGATTTTGCAGTGGTTGGTGGAGGCTTGAAAAAAAGCACCACCAGAATTTGGTTGTTTAAAGTGATAGCAGCAGTTCCTTTAATGCTATAAAACACACTGGAGTTCTTGTGTTAATTTTGATCACTGTGTTGATGCTTGGAAAGGCTGACCTGGAACAGAGACTAGACAGAACAAAAGAAATAAAAAGGTATTTATTAAAAGGATACACCTTGGGCAGTGCAAGTGTAAGGGACTTGACTAACTTCAGTGAGTATGGAAGAAGGTTTCCGTAGGTGGAGGAAGGGGATGGCCATTCAGAGGTCCCTCAGAGTGCTTATTCAGAGTGACACACTGTGAGGATGTTAAAAGGTGAAGATGAAGGTTTTCAGACTAGATAGTTGATTTTTGGGGTTTTTAGGTATATTTCAGGAAATTTTGGTGGAGCATACTTTTTAGGAAATGCTGTATATTCATGCTCCACACAGCTCCTTTGTGTCTCCTTTGCACACATGCAAGCCACTGCTGAAAACCTCAGGCTACCTTCTTGCATCAGTTCTAGGTGATGGGAGAAGCCTCCCAAAACTAATCAACTTTAGCATCACAAGAAAGAATATCCTCTGTGAATAAAGCATTCCAACTTCTGTTTGTGCACCCTTCCTTCTGATGGCATCTGTTCTGTGAGTGTGCCAGTTTATCTTGCAGTGCTTGTCCATAATAGCAGGAAATTGAAATTTGAATTTTCGGTTTAAGAAAGCTGAATAAAGAGTTTGCATTCTTCCAGTTAAACTACTTTTGAAAATAAACCCTCAGTATAGGGATGCCAGAAAGCACAGTAAAACTTGCAGCCTCTTCCAGACTCAGACCAGATATTTTTGGTTGGAGTAGGAGATAGGATATTACAAAAAAGACAAGGACCAGCATGAAAGACCAGGAGAAAAGAAGATAAAGGGTTGGGGAAACTACAATGAAAGAGGTAAATTGAAGATAGAGTCACAATCAAATTAAAGTTGGTATTAGTAATATATAATGACATTATTTCCCAGTAGTGCAAAGCTTTGAATCTGATGGAATAAACTCAGTGCTTGATGCCATCTGCTCTTGCTAATGGAAACAGTGTCATGATGGATGTAGAGGATGGAACATTCCTGAACATGTTAATGCTATAAACTGTTCATAGATTAGCATGATCTGTTGCAGAAATGCTTGCATTAGAGAAGGAAATTACTTGTCATAGCAACTTTGTAAGAGTCCTTAATGGTCGTTTGCAGATCTACTGCATGTGAGTGAGTGACTGACCCAGCAGTGATCTGAGAACACTGCAAAATCTTATCTGATAATCACAGATCCTGTTTGTGCCTGCAGGCAACATACTCAATTTACAGCCAAAGCTGAAAGCCCTTTGAAAGCTGGCTCTTAAGGTCATACCCTCTGTCCTAAAGTCTGTCAAGGAATTTTACCCTACAAGATACTCCAGGAAAGCTTTCTAGTGCATGTTTGCTTCTTTTGTTTTCTTTTTGATATGGCAGAAACGGCAGCTTTTGTGAGAGTTCAGATAATCGGATATGCATTTTGTTTAGCCAGTCTCACTGCTACTATTTTGAAAATAACTCTCAGTATAGTTTTTATACTCCAACTCATTATCACAGTATCTGGTCATCTTTCAGCTAAAAAATAACAGCAAATAAGTTCCTGAAGGAATAGAGAGTCCCTGGCATTTTATTTTCTTTAGCATATTTCTTTTTCAGTCTGTGTGATTTTTAACCTTTGAGATTCTTTTTATTTGGTTTACTGATTTTTTTCTTCAGATTCCTGCAACACAGGTTGTGGGTGACATGGATTAGTATTTGTTAGTACAAAGCAGTGTGGTTCTTACATGAAATATGGATCTTTTCTGTTTAAGGTTTTGCTGTGTTTCCTAAAAAAGTGAGATTATAATACTTTCTAATATTTTTTTTTTTATTTCATTGTAACTGGATTGCTTCAGTGAGGAATTCCTTGTTTCTATACACTCACAAACTTTGTCCTGTGCTTTTCAGCTTGACACTGCTATAAAACTTTCTCCATGGTAGGTATTTTACTCCATAAATGTTTGCATAGACCTCTCTTCAATACACTGTTAGTATTGATTTTTTTTTCAATTTAATATTTTCCCATTACTTTCTCAACTTTCAAATTTCTTTTATTTACTTATTTTAACTCTGAAAACTCACTAATATGCATTCTTCTTGTATTATTATTAGTATTAAGTATCCTGCTGGGTAAATCTGAAGTAATTTACAACTATAAATCTCAAGCCATATAAGGGAAGAACACTTAATTTGTTTAAAGTATTTACAATAATGAAAATTATTCAGTGGAACTGGATTATAAACCAGTTAGTTTATAAAATACTGAAGTCAGTTATTTTAGATTATTCCAAGAACCTAAGAATAACAAACAAGGCAGAAATGAATTCTTTAAAAGAGAGGCTGCTAACTAGAAGAATAAACAAAACAAAATCAGAAGGGATTTAATGGCATAGTGGCAAATGGAGAGAAAGCAGGCAATCTAAAATTATTTGATTTCTCTCCCTGTTTTTGCTTATTTTATACACCAAGTTAGTCCATTAGAAGTCATGCTCCATTTATAATATTCTAAGTGATGGGAGAATCTGTCTAAAATTACATTCAAAATCTCCGTAAGTACAATCACATAAACGGGAGCCCAAAGGAAACAGAAACTGAATTAACTAAGGTGAGGTCCATGTTAAGACATGGAGTCATAGACTTCATGCTGAAGTTCTTTTCTGCCTGGCCTCCTTTGGAATGTAACTGTTTACTCCATTTCCCTGACAGACTGCAAGTGACAGAAGTGCTGCAGTGTTCAGGGGCTCTTGCAGCAACCGCCAGCCTTTGCTTCAGCTCTGTCTGTGTATGGGTCATTAATTTCCACATCATCAGTGCTGAGAATGAAAGTACAAATGACAATTGATTAAAACATTCTGTTTAGTGAGCTCAAAGGAATCTCATAAAGTTTTTTCCATCAATATCTGGCGGAACAGCAGTGGCGTGTGGACAAGTGTTGATCTGTTGGCTGTGTGAAGCACCCTGCTGTGCAGAACTGGGCAATGCAAAACCATCTTACTTGATATTTGTGAGTTTTCATTGGCAATGAGGACTGTAAAGTACCCTGCAATTGAAGGGAACATGATTTGGAACAACATAAAAATAACAATGGGAAAATGATACATCTGTTAACAAAATCCAGTTTTTATTGTAGAGCAATTCACATGAAAATTCCTGGGTTAAGTGTGGCCTTCTTTTGCTATATTACAATACATTATTGTGGGTAATTGTTTTGAAATCTTTTGTGGGACAATAAGCATCAAATTCAGTTATCTATAAATGGCATTTAGTTGGAGATATTGTTGGCCCCAGTGTGTGGTATCCAGATGCTCCAGAACAGTGTAGGCATCCTGTTTGTCCTGTGTCACATTTGCCAGACACATGCACATGTCTGAAATGTTCTAAGGCATCCCAAATGGCACTAGGTGTCTGAGTCTGCTGAATCAGTCCTTCAGTTTAAGCTCATTTTCAGGTGAGCTTAAACTGAAGTTGGGTTTAAGCCAACTAATGTGGGAACTAACTTTAGTTGAACTTAAAGGAAAGCCTTGTCAAAAGGCTGAGCATCTCCGATATTTTTGTTCTGTCTTTCTCACAGTCCCATGAATATCCTAAGTGCTCCAAATAGCCCTAGTCACCTGTAAATATAGTCAGTCTCACTACGTGCAATTCATGCAACTAGATTTTATCCTTAACATCTACTTAATTTCTGTTTAGGCTTCTACATCCTGTGTATGAAACCACACCTGTCACTGAGGTCTACTGTGTTAGTTCAGCCTATTTGCTTTTCACTCATCCCTCTTGCTCTGAGGCACTTAATTTTTGTGGGATCAGAGTGGTGAACACAGAAATTAAACAAATGGAAATGAAAGACAATCAATTACTTCTCTTTATTTTATAAATAAAATACAGCAACTTATGATTTCTGATGAGAGGATCAATTTAGCCACGGCAGTGTCTTATTTTAACTCGCTTTTTAACACAGAAAAAGACATCTGCTGTCATACAAGTTTTTTCCTCCAAGTTGCACCTCAGTTTGAATCTGCTAGAATATGTTGGAATTTTCCCAGTAAACTCAAGTTAGAACCCATATTTTTTGCTTTCCAGAAATGGAAAAAAAGAAAGAAAAAAACCTAGTTTTTGATATCACGAAAATACTTCATAGGTGACAGGAGAAAGAGGCATGGATGTTTGGCATATTAGAATCTGACTGTAGTTATATTTTAAAATAAAATGCACAAGGTAGAAATATGATACTTGTCAGGTTCTTACTACAAAAACATGTTTCAAAGCTGCACAGTTCAAGTCACCTTGAAGAATTCTTTACCCAGCCCCAGGAAGAGCTCCAGTTCAGATCCCATCAAAAGGGTGTGAGTTTCATAGCAAGAACACAGAACTTAGTTCCAAGCCTCTCAAAGACAAATGGAGCCAGAGCTTTAAAATGTGTCAGTAGAAACAATTGTACAATATTGCAGTGACAAGTTAGAAACTGATTTCATTCTGTGTTTTACTGAGGTAAATTTGATTGTTACTACGGGCCAATGAGCTATTTCTGCTTGATAATTGGGCACCATGCTGCTTCTGTTGAGGTTCCTGAGCTGTGTTAAGGGTGGTCCACAAGAGGTATCTCATAAGAATAAATCCATGCCCTGCAGCTACCAGAAGAGGTAGGATCAGCAGGAAGGGTTAGTGGTGGCTGGAAGGATCAGGCAAGCAGATGGATATCTCTGATACAAAATCGTAATGCTTTGGTGGCAAACCCCTTCAGTGCAGCTGAATTCCTGGTGTTCAGATAGAAATTTATACTCTTGATGATGGCAAATGATCAAAAAGATAAATAAACTATTTTTTGTAAAGAAATATTATCTTATCCCCCAGCTTTTCCCACCTTTTTTCTCCTAATTCATTCTTCCTCACAAAGATCGCCAGCCTTTCTCAGCAAAGCAGTCTCTTGTCTTGGAAGTCATTCCACTGGAACTCTGTAGGAGTTCCTGGGCAGAAAGTTCTTATTCATTTCACTAGAATAATTTGAAAGATGAAGGGTGCTTGTGGAACAGGCTGCATCTCCACAGCAATCATTGAGACAGCAGCATATGCAGCAATTTGACTGTGACATTAAAACCATGCACCCTGGGCTCTCAGGCAGGTGACACTGCTAGAATGATATTGCTCAGCTTCTGACAATTTTCCAGCTTGTACAACTGTTGAGAACATTTGTGCCTTAATCTTTCTGTTCTTAGTGAGCCTTCCTTTTGCTTTCTCTTATGTAAACACACACAGACCACAGCCTGCCTCTACTGCGCACATTGAACATTAAAATAACAGATTTCTTTTCTGAATAAGAAAGTAATGGATTCAACTTTTAATTATTGAATAGCTGTGTTGCCTTTTAACAAATCTGAAAGTATTGCCAGTTCTGTAATCTACTACTCTGATACTGTCAAAGATTTCATTTTTGAGTGCATTCAGCTACATCTGTAGGAGAGTCTGAAAACCCTAAAGCAGAAATATATACTGGTTATACTGAACATTTTACCGGTATGGAAACATTGCATTTTAGTTGGCTACAGTAATTTAGGTAGAAAGGTATGTGCTGCCAATTTCAGTGCTAATTAAACAAAATTTTTATAGCAGCAGAAAGTAATATATCCTATTCTTCCAAATATGGGTTCAGTCCAATCTATCTTTTTAATTGCACTGCAACAGATTATTACATTATTCAAATAAATAATGGAAAAAAACTTCAACTAAAATCCTGCTGAAGGGGAAACTGCCTTGTATAAAAATGAATTAATATAATTTTGTTCTGCATTCCAACCAATACACAGCCATCAATATCCTTGCTTCAGTATGACAGAATTGTTCACACTAATAGCTAGCTATTTGGGTCTCACCATGAAAAATTATTTAAAACATTGATAAAATTGCCATCATATTTTAAAATGGACAGATCATGAATAAACTACATTGCCCTGCAGCATTATTTAATAATTCAGCAAATTCAAATCTTGAGAATTTTAGTAATTAAACTCCAAAATTAAGAACATGCATAAACCAGCCAATTCAAGACAGAAAGAAAATCCAAGTCTTTTGACAAATTATGCTTTGGATGGAAGAGCACTATGTAATATATATTGAATGTTACAGTAAATTCAC
>PYHW01010093.1:2995857-3025316 GCA_013186435.1 Turdus rufiventris
CCTTATAGTCGTGAAATTACTGTAATCCTTCAATAGCCAAGCTATTTTGAAAACCACCTGACAGGAATTCATATGCCTGTGTTTGTGTTTACAACTGGAGGAAAAATAGAGAGTAAAGCAACCAGATCCTAGAACCACATGGAGAATCACTGCTAGGAAAATCTCTGTCTCTGCAAAACTGGGAGTTTTGATTTCAGAAAGTGGAAAAAAACTTGAACTGTTGGTATTAAGATATGGGAATAAGATATTAACGTCATTAGGCATATCACATTAGTGCACTCACCTGAGCAAAAGCTCAACCTTGGAAGAAATTACTGGTTTACAATCTGGAGCACAGGAAGGGCTAACCTAACAGAAGAAATTATATCAGGGATAACTGGAACACTTGCGGACCTTCAGCTTTGAGAGGAGGCACTGAGACTTGCAGACTGCAATATCGTCCTCTATTTAATAATCACAGTCTCCAAATTATTATCTTACCTTTCACCTCCAAATAAAAGTTTGCACCTGCTTACAAGATGTCAATTATTTTGATTTTTCTAATTGTGAATTTCAAGGCTAGCTATCCATCCCATATTCAGTAGATACAATGGGTGCCACAGAAGTTTTACATTGAAAAATTTCTTCAATACATTGCCAGGGGATATGTGCCAAATATGTGGCAGATATGTGCCCTGCTTGATAGAAAGAGAATAGTTTCCAAAAACTGGTGAAAAAAGGCAACCAAATGAGTTAGAGTAAGATCTAGCAAAACCACTAATAGTGCAGCACTGCATATATGCATTCCATAACTTTTCTCAAAATTCATAATGGAGGTACACTTCTTTTGTGCCTATCCAAACATTAAACCTCACATAAATGAGATACTTTTAGAAATTATCTTTCAAATACACCCCTACAACTGAGATAATTTCCATTTCCTACATTTATCCATTATTTGCTCCACCCTGAGCCATGATTCAAAGTTCCGGTTATATCTGATTTTGAGAACTTCGTTATTCCAGAAAAGTTTTTAATACTGAGCAGTGCACACTCAGAGCAAATAGAAAACAAGGTAAAAAGACAAACAAAAACCCAAACTGAAAAGGCAAACTGAAAATCTACATCAGTGTATTGATCACAACAAAACAAATGCCTCAATATGGTTTCAAGAACAAATAAGATTACATTTATAGAAGTATAAGCCATATTGAAGCATTAATCACATCACTATCTCTTTTGTACCATTACTATTTTTGGACAGACCTAAGTGCATTTTTCTCCCATAAAAAACCCTCACATTTCTGAAGGATGCACATTGTTAAGAACAGCTCCATGGTGAGAGTTCCTTCCAGCTACTGGAAATTCTGAAATATATTTTCTAAAGAGATAACAGTTTACTAGAAATGTCGTAGCAACAGTGAGTAAGTTTGTGCATTGCTTTCAATAAGAAGTTTTCAGTGCTGTGCTTCTTTTTCAGATAGCTTTGTCTTCTGTGATTTGATGTTTAAAAATCATCCATGATATCTCTTCATGCTGTTCACCTGGTTGAGACTGATCTTCAAGGCCTTCAAAGAGGACACAAGAGGAGGACGTCTCTCATTTTCCTATGATTCTATGTCAGATCTCCCCAATAAAATGGAGAAGACCCCAATTGTTGAAATGCAAAATCAGAAGATTTAGAGCTGAAAATAGCTTTCATTATGTCCTCTCACCTATGGTTCTACTGTTTCAAAATTATTGTCTTTTGAGGGTTTGTGTCCAAGTTAGTTATAAACAACTCAGGCCATACAATGATTGAAAACAAAAGGAAGTTTCCATTCTCCAGCAGCTGGAAATTATTTTTCTTCATTCATGAACATCTTTCTACCTTTTGTTTTCATTTGCTGTATTTTCTCACCTTTTCTGCAAAAAGCCAAATAATCAGACAAACAAGAAAATCCTAAGCTTTACCACTATCCTTCATTTCTATGTGTATTACTGGTTTGGAGTTTAGATTGCACTTTTTGTCTAGTATCTTATGCTTTATTCTACATTTCCTTCATGACATTCATACAGGATAAGTCCTATTATCAGTTTGTTTGTTTTTTTCTTTTTCTGAAAATCAAATAATAGAAACAAATTTATGTGAGTGTGTACATGTGGTTTTTTCAGGGGTGAACAAGCCACATTCTGGAAGGTCCTTTGTGGGTTTAAGAAGTAATGCTGGAAATAAAGAGCTGGAATTACATGCTACAGGAGCATTCCCAAGACATTCCTAAAATACATTAATGTAAATATTTAAATGGATAGTGTTGAGCAATGGATACTTTTGCAATTATCAAACTTTGCCTGGAAATATCATATACATATCTAAACAAATTGCCTAAATTAATTAGATATTCTATTTACTATGTTTATAATTTAGTATTTTATGACTGCTACAACAACTTAAGACTAATGGAAGTGTTAACTTTCTTGTGGAATTCTTGACTTTTTGTTAATTTAATTACTGCAAAATTAACAGTACAAGTTGAGGGCCTCCTGTGCTTTGATTATTCTATAAAGAGCAATAAGAAAGCATTTAAACTCCTGCTGCTTACATCCACCAGTAACTCCACGTATTACCTAAGGATATTTACCTTTGAGCTTGGTTTGGTTTTTTCTCCCAAATGCATTTAGTGCACTTTCTAGAAGTGACATCAGGTGGGAACACGTCCTCAAGTATCATTACCAGTTGACATTTTTCTATATTATAGAAATATAGAATATTTCTATATTATTCTATTACTGTAAAGGAATTTCAATGCTTCTAGAGATAATTAGATCTCAAGTGATCTAAGTACTCTTTTTTTTCTGCAGGTAAACATAATCTCCAGAGCAAAACACAAAGGCTTGACATACAGTGTCTGAAACTGAGATTGTTAAAACAATTGCTCTATCATATTTCCCAGAAAGAATTGACCAAATCAATTACTAGTGATCACTCACTTTCTGTGCAACTGACTGACACTTCTAATGAAAAATGTTTGTGTTGTATGTTTATTGACAGAAGTATGCAACATATGGTTCCCAGAAGAACCAGAAGATTTTAATAGAGTAATATGAATGACAGGAAAGAACCTAGAAAACAATTAATGACAGTTAATTAGTTGTACTAATAGACCTTGAAAACTCTGGGGTACTAGCCAAATCACTACACCATGTAAATGGTAAATGTCTCCTGGGGTGCATCAGGCACAGCATCACCAGTCAGGCAAGGAGGGGATTGTCCTGCTCTGCTCTGAGCTGGGGCAGCCTCACCTCCAGTGCTGGGGGCAGTCTGAGGTGACATAATATAAAAAAAGAGATTAAACCATTAGCTAGCATCCTTGAGGGCAGCTGCATGAGGAGCAGCTGAGGTTACTTGCTCTGTTCAGCCTGGAGAAGAGAGGACTGAGGTGAGACCTCATTGCAGTTACAACATCCTTTGAGTGGAAGAGGAAAGGCAAGCACTGATCTCTCCTCTGTGGTGACAGTGACAGGACCAAAGAGAATGGATTCGAGTTGTGTCAGGGGAGATTTAGGTTGGATATTAGAAAAGGTTCTTCACCCAGAGGGTGTTTGGGCACTGAAACAGACTCCCCAGGGAAGTGCTCACAGCACCAAGCCTGACAGAGGTCAAAAAGTGTTTGGACAGCATTCTCAGGCACATGGTGTGACTCTTGGGGTGTCCTGTGCAGGGCTGGGAGTTGGACTCAAGTGCTTGAGGGTCCCTTCCAACTCAACTTATTCTATGATTCTGTGACACGAGTTAAAAACAAGGACTAACTTTCTGAGATGTATTCTCTTTGTTGAAGAGAATTGATTCTGCAGATAATCCACGCTGATAGATAGCCAAGCAAGCATTCTGTCAACTTATCTTGGCTTTTACAGGAAACCAGAACCCAACACAACACGGTTGGCCAGTTTTGCCAAACCTGCCCGGTTCCCACCCATTCCCGAGCCGGCCGCAGGGCTCCCTGTCTCGCACCGCCCCCTGGCGGCACCTGCCGGAAACGCCGAGTCCTTCCTCATTCTAAACCTTAGTCTCGCATAAATCTAAATGCCCATCTTTAAATTATTTAGTGCCACAATATAGACATTAAAAAATCCTTTAAAGTATATTTTGAAGTCTTTATTTCGAACGCTGTGGTTTTGTGTATATTTTATTTTTATGTATATTTATCATATATTTTTACTGTATATTTTTCCCCCTAAGTATAGAGCTTATTTTATATTTAGATTAAGGGCAAATCTGAATAGTAAATGTAAAATGTAAAAACTCATATGTTATGTCCTTCAATGTCTTCGAGGCTAATTTGCTGTATTGGCAGATTATACCTCTTTCTACCCACCAAAAATTCAAACCCTGGTTAAGATTGGGATGTCAGAACAGTCCTTTGGGCTTTTTGCCCAGCAGCAGTTATTCTTCTTGGCACAATATGAAAATTGTGTCTTAATATCTCTTTGAAACCTTAGTCTGCAGAGCTGCTTAGAAATGTGAGCTTGTCGTAAAACCAGTAATTAAAAGGGGCAGAAAGAAAGATGACGTCTCAGCGTAACATTTGAAATTAAGTCAAAGATTTTTGGTTTAAAGACACACAATGTTTCTGGTGTTGAATTATGTTTTAGGTCTTTCTCTCCTGCTGTAATAGCCTGGAAGCTCCAAGCCAGCAACTGGCACGTCTGGAGGTACCTCATTTTCTGAGAAGTCATTAATTGCTTCCTGCTGTGATTGCTGAGGGGCATGCTGGTCTTCAGAGCACAAAGCTGTGTGGTGCCTCAGTCTGTGTAAGGAAAGTACCTTTCTCAGCAAAACCAGGGCTTTGAATAGGTTGTGTTTGTGGTGGTCAGCAGTGTGGCCATACAGACCAGTTCTGTGGGGTAAAGGTCCCTTTCATGGATTTGATCTGTAAAGATCCTTGCTATGCTTCTTTCCTGAATATCCTTAGTATCTTCAAGGGAGAGAAAAAAAGGCAATGATGCTATAATTTTTGTTCATGCTTTTGTTGCTTTTTTTTCATCCCTAAGTTGAAAACACTGGCAAGCACTCATAGTTTTATGGGAATAAACCTTCCTCAGGACAATTTATAGGACAAAAGAAGTAATATTCTTTTCCCTATCAGTCCTGCTCTGAGGAGTTCATAAAGGAGTCAAAAGATGTTTCACACATTTTTAAGTGCATATTGTTTCTTTAATGTGTTTATCTAAATTTCATGAATATTCAGAATAATTGCACTCAATAAATACTTATTTCCCAGATGGCTGTCTTATAATAAATCTACACATCTACATCATCGGAGCAAAACACTTCTTTTAAAACTCATGGTGAGTTGTTACAGCAGACACCAGTGGTAGTGAGCTCTTTTATGGAGGTATATATAGCACCAGGGTTCCCAACACATGCACTTCTCAGATGCAGTCTGCAAGTCAAGCAGATTGCATATCAAGGACTTTTACAATTTCACACTGAGACTTTTACATTTCCATTTCAAAGGCTGCTAGAGACCCTATTTGTTCTTGATGTAGAATTCCTACTTGAAATCAAATGGTGTTGAGGGCAGGGAACAAAGRCTGAATACGTAGCAAAGAGCTATTTATGTGCCATTGAAAAGCAAAAAAAATTGTGCAAGTGCATCTGTATCACTTTACATGAATTCATAAAAGCATCTGTGTTTTACGTAGTCATTCATTAAGTAATCCAGTGAGATTTCACTTCTGTTTTAGCATATAACTTGCAGTTTATAGTGTGTTTACCTGTCCTGTACCCAAGAT
This sequence comes from Turdus rufiventris, assembly GCA_013186435.1. Classification (NCBI taxonomy): domain Eukaryota; kingdom Metazoa; phylum Chordata; class Aves; order Passeriformes; family Turdidae; genus Turdus; species Turdus rufiventris. Next base: position 3,001,612 of record PYHW01010093.1, read on the forward strand.
TAGCCCTTCTTTTCTGGCTCATTTGGCTAATCAGCAGGATCTTCCTTCATCAGTAAACATTTTCAGCAGTATCTTCTACAGATATCACTTTAACTGGATCCATACCCATGACTGCTTTCCAGGTTTAAGAATTTACTCAGAGGAGTATAAACAGTGAATAAAGAAGTTCATCTAAAGAAGTTCATTCAAAATGTAGTAGTCACAATTTCCACAGAATAGTGTGCAGTGGGTGACCCAAGGGGTTCTCAGGTTCATGTAGATAGTACCCACTTTGTGCTGTGATAGACAGAAATAAATTTACTTTTGTTAACACTGTGTTATGAATTCTTATCCCATTTTTAGGACTATTTTTGAAAAAGATGTTTAGAAAAAATGGGAGGTTTTCTCAATTATTTCTCATGTTATTGAACTTTTCAATGATTTTTCTTATATTCATTGAATGGTTTGGGCTGGAAGGGATAATAAAAATCATCTAGTTCCAACCTCATAGAATTATTAAGGTTGGAAGACATCTTTATTGAGTCCAACAATAAATCCAGCATGGGCAAGCTCACTGCTAAACCACAGTTTTCCTTCAGCTGTCCTCAGTTTTTATATTTAGAGCAGTGGCTTTGAAAGCTAAAGATATAGTTTTGAACTTTACAGTCTCAGAAGGGCTTGCAAGTAAGTTTATCACTTTGGGACCAAGTGTTCTGATCACAAAATAATTAGCAAAAATCTCAGCAGCTGCAGCAGCAGAATCACAAACTGCCTCATCCAGGGAGAAGAGGAAGGTGCAAGAAGTCCCACATGGCAGCTCATCCTGGGCTGCTTCAGATAATATGAGACAGAACAGGGCCTTTCTGGGGAGGGAGGTGGGAGCACCTCTGGTATTTTGGGGTTTCTGGCCAGAGAAAGGATGGGAGGACGCTCTGGGCAGCACAGTGTGGGGTGGTTGTGAGCATATTGAGCACCACGGGTGCTACCTGAGCTCTGCAGGAATCTGCTTTTCCAGAGCTTAGTGACCACTGAAGAAAGGAAGATGGACCAGAAGGTAGGACTTGTGTGCTTCAGTTCTCCATGGCTGTACTAGGACCTGTATTCATTCTCATCCTCACTGCTGACAGCACTAGAACACCATTAATATGCTATTGTATAAGAACTTTTTTTTCCCATAGGAGATAACACCTTACAGGCATTGTCTACCATTTTTCACTTAGATTTTAGACAGAATTTGCCAGATATAACATTGGTTGTGAGAATTCTGATTTAATTCTTACATTCCATCTTCTAAAAAATATCTTGTACAAATGGAAGAGTCTGATATTATTAGTACCCATTTGGAGTTTTATTGTGATCAAGTGTACAAGAACCACATTTTGTATAATGCACTGGTGTCAGTTTTTAGGGCAGGTAATTGAGAGTTGCATATTTTGAATACAGCCTCAGAAAGTTGTAAAACTGCTGGGTTTTACTGTTCAAATTTGACATATAAAAGAAAACCCTTAGTTTAATATTCAGTACATTACAACTAGTTTTTCTCACATTATTGAACATGCTTTTAGCATACTTTTGATACAATGTACTTTGTATTGAAGTTTAATAGCTGAAAGCTGTTGTTATCTTTTATGTGATGTTTTCCCTTATGAACCTATGTTCATGTTTGCTGAACAGTGTTGGCAATAACTGATGAGTAGTTCCCAGCCTAAACTCTGTGGAGTCAGGGATTCTTATGTTCTTTATGCATCATTTGTACATGTCATTAAATTACTGAAAGACTGTATGACTTGACTACATTTCTTTTTCAGTTCAGTTAATCTAAAAATTTCTGAGAAATTAAATTAATGAATCTACACACATTTAAATTCAAAGCAGATTTCTGGGCCTGATGTTCATTACTGCCTAAGAAAATGACTCATGGATTATACCAGAAGATTCCCTTCTGGGAAAATCTTATAACAGAAACTGCTAATTCCAGTAGATTAATTTTCCAGTTGTTTTCCCAAAACTATTCTTATGGGAACCCCTTAATAAGTAGTATATTTTAAATCAATTTTTACCAGCAGTTTACCCTATTAATAATTTTTACTTTGCTTTTGTGTAGAATTTCTTGACATTTAGTTCTTTGCAGACCCTTTCATGTCCACACCACCATTAATCCTGCAGTCTGCCAAAAGAAAGAAGCAGTTACTCTCCTCAAGTGATTCTGTCCAACATATATACAGCTGTACAGCAAATAGCAACAGAGTGGTGTAGGGCAGATGAGTGAGAAGCCTTGAAATGTTCATGCCCTCAAACACCCCTGTGGTACTATCAAGAAACCCAGTGAGCGCATCTCTCTCTTTCAGTGAGGAACATCTCACTCACTCTGCCTCTGATTTTCAGATTTCTTTGAAATAGTGTGCTTCAGGTCCATTCTCTTAGATGACATTAAATTTCTATTTTCTGCAAGCAAAAACCCTCTTAAAGTGAGAGGAAAGATAAACCTCTTTGTTTCCTTGGCAGTCACGTGGGGAGAAGAATTTAAAATAAATAACCAGCATGGTCTGTCTGAAGGTGAGTCAGCAGAGGCATACAGTGAAATGTGAATGAAGCCACACATCAATCTAAAAAAAATTGTATCTACAAGAAAAGACTTCCCAAAAACATTCTTTAATCTTGTGAGGAATAAAAAAAAAAAAAAAAACCAAAAAAACCAGTCACAATTACAATGTGATTAACACATTTTATTTTAATGCATAACGTAATAAGAGAGCCTATAAAATATTGATTCTAGTTTCTTTCTATGTAGGAATTGATCAAAAAAACAACTTTTTTCCTAAATATCAATGTGTAGGCAAACAATAAAATATGTTCATTTTGATGGTCTACAAAAAAAATCCTTTTAGTTAGATATCAATGCTTATTTATATATTGAAGCAGCTCAGTTTAATTCACTGTAACCAATTATATTGCCTAGCTAAATGTAAAAATAATGTTCTGTTAGTAAAAAACAGTGACTCTTATTAATAAATTTACTCACATGGTGGTGAATCTGAAATTATTTAAATAAGATCAAAAATCAAAATTAGATAAAACTCGAGGATATTCCAAAAACAGGATTGAAAAGGCTTGGTTTCTTGAGGGGAAAGAAGCTCACCCACTTCCTCTTTGCTCCTCTGAAAGTAGCCAAACTTTCTGCCCCTCAGTTCAGCCACATGTGGAAAACTCATCAATCTCTACAAGATTCCTAAGATCTCCATAGAAAGGAGCAGTTTCTGTTTGCAAATCCTGGATAAAAAGTATTAGAATTATGTCAAAACAGCTCAGTTATTTTAAACATCCAAACCCCAATGATTATGGCACAGCTTTTTCTTTTTTTTTAATATAATAAAGAATTTTTTTCATCAATAAAGGTACAAAAGTATTTTCAACTGGATATTAATTTTGGGGACTTCCCTACTCTGATTTTCTTTCATTTTTGAAGATTTCTATTTTGTTTGGTTGTACAACCTTTATTTATATTGCTACATAGTATTTTATGTCTGCAAATTTATTGTCTTCTGTGAGATTTCCCATAAGACTAAGTAGTAAACAATGTCAAAAACAATGTCAATACTTATCCTTACATTTTCTTTTATTTCGCTGCTAATATATTTCATCATTCCCAGGCCTCCTGAAGAATATAAAGACAGTTTTGTGAAAGACAATGTTACACTTAGTCAACGTTACTCTATGGTTTGAAATGGCCATATTTGTTTTTAAAATTTCCCATCCTTTGGGACCAAAGTACTTGGAAGCCTCAGCACCATAAACAGGGAGAAACAAAAGCTCAGAAAATACTGTAAGACCATCTCACTGCTGGATTTTTTAATGTGAAATGAAAAATAAAATAAACAAAAAGATTACCTGGCATTCAAGATCCAATATAATTCATGTTTATTTTCACTGTGTACAGAAGGTGGAGCCAAATTCATAAGGATCTGTGAACTCATACTTCAGTCTTTGTTTGAATACCTTTTTAATGTCTTTCTGGAGGGTCAGCTAGGTTGGAGGATGTACTGATTGTAATCAGTCACAATTTTGGGATAAATCCTTTTCAGACCAACTTTTCTGATATTTAAGCTGTGTTTAATGAGGATTAGAAGTTTCTTGGCACAGCTGAAGAGCATCTGAGCCTTCATGTATTATCCTTCTCCCTTTCTCTGTCAGTGACAAAGGAGTGAATTCATATTTCTAAATGTAGCATGTGAAAGTGAGCAAGCTGAGTATCTCCATGAAGTTGTGGTGAGACCTTAGTGGTATCAAGTGGCAAGTACCAACCAGCACAAAGAACAGAAAGGAAACAATGACCCCAAGTTTTGAGCACTTTATTTTCCTTCTCTGTGATCCTCATAAATTTTTAAAAAGAAACTCACACTTAGTTGTTTGTGTGGGTAGCTGTTATTCCAAAATGCAACTAGAGAACAAATCAGAGTAATTTGGGGCTTAAAGGATGGACCCTGGCATTAAAAAATTTTGCTTCTCATTCTGGTTGTGCCATGAGCTGTCTATGACTCAGAAGAGCTGCTGATATTCTCCATGACAAATTTTCCAAGTCCATAAAAATTACTGTAACGTAACTTCCCCTATGATAATATTTATAAAACACTCTGAGATTACAGACAGATGACTGTACAACAGTGTAATGTATTTCCGGAGAATGGTGGTCATTCCTTAGGGTGGGCTCTGATGCAATGGCATCTGTCATAGGGAACTTCTCACTTTCATTTTGGGTGCTTCAGTCTCCTGCTTTTTCCGGCAGGGTCTCTTTTAAAGCAGCAATTACTTTCTTTAGCAGGCAGTAAGAGCAGAATCTGTCTTATGCTGACTAAGACTCCCTTTCCCCTGAGGAATATCTAGCTTTGAATTAAATGAATCTGACAGTCCTGTTTCACCGAGGAATGGAAAGTGAACTCACTAAGAGGCAGTCTTATGATTATCCTCTTTTTATTATTACTTTCCTTAAAATTAACAGAAAATATGCTTATAGACTATGCACTGTGCCACTCAAGCGGGATCAGATACCGCCCTGAAGGATGGCAATTGACTTTAACTGTCTCTTTTGAGCAAGCAATGACACTTTGAAACTTGGGGCAGGGCTGTGTTTCTCAGACTCAAAGGTGTGCTGAGTGCATCAGTGGGCTCCAACCCAGTCATCCCAGCTGAGTGTGCAAACACTGTGGTCAGCTACTTCAAAGGTGAGTTGTATTTCTATGTGACGTAAATTCCTTATAAGAAAAAAAAAAAAAAAAAAAGCAAAAAAAAAAAGCATTAGTCTGCACATTTATGTGCTTAGGTAATCATGAAATACTATATTATTGTTCCTTGGATGTCCTGAAAAGCTTTACCTCCATAGGGCATGAAACAGGGCCATGTCTTCAAAACCAAACGTGTGAGAAGGATATTAGTGAAAATCTGCCAAAGCTTACGTGCCATCCAGGGACGTGAGGGACAGCACAGCTACCTTGAAAGCACCCAAGAGAATCTACACTGCCTGTGTATATTAATCTCCATTTACTGTATATTCAGCTTATGTTGCTTGGTCTGTGGATTTCTCTCCCAAGATACACAGGACGAGGACAGTGCCGTGCATGGAAGTATTAGAAGGGAATTTTGCAAGCAAATTGAAAACAAGCGAAGGCTTGTGATTCACTTTAAGAGCTCCACAAACTACGGACCTGCTTAATTGAAAGTAGACCATGAACCTCACTGGTATCCATGGGAGATTTGGTAATGGTCAGAAGACTGGATGGTCTTCCAAATGAAATATTCACTAGGGCTTTTCTAGTGAATCAGGTTGCTCAAATATTATGAAGGATTATTTGGAAGAAATATAAGGAACAAAAGGTTTTTTATAAAATGTTGCATTGTGTTAAGGTAATAACTACAAAGAAAAGAGTGGAGTGAGTTCTGTATTAAGCATAAATACGTGCCAAAAGCTGGAAATTGTAAATAGTCCAAATTTTGATTCCCTTTGGTAAGTCTGCATAGAAAAGAAGCATCAGTGGGCAGTGTGGACTCTGAATTATTTCATGATTTAGCTGAGGATCCAACAGAGAGTGGACAGAAGAGCTGTGGAAGTCATTGCGAGGTTCAGCCTTAGAGATGCACCTGGCAGAGGCTGGGCTCCAACACTGTACGTGGGTCACAGTGCGACTGTGTCCTTACAGACACTGCTTCTAAAACAAAGGCAAGCAGGTTCTGGAGTCTTTGCACTGACAAGATGGTGATGTTTGCTCCAAAAGGCAAAGTGGCGCTGGATGGCAAGAGAGATCCCAGACAGTCCAATGCCCCAAAATATTTCTTTTTTAATGTGAAATTGCTTCTACAATGTATGACTTCAAAACTAACTGTGATCTTCTTACCCCTCTCTTAATGCATAATTACGAACAGATTTGCAAATATTTCAGATCTGACAACCCTGTGCTTTCCTGTTGAACAGAATTTCTGCTGAAGAAGGATTGTGTGTGAGGACATTTGCTCCATCTGAAACAATTGTTTCCATAGCAAGGCAAACAAATGTGAGATTTTCTCTCAACCTTGTGAAATGGTAGATCATTGCACCACCTGAAGCTGAATATGTTCTGGTAATAGGCTGCAAAATGTGATCATGGAGACATATTTCCTAACTCTAAGAGACATTTCCAAGTAGTTCTTGCTGGGACAGATAATAGTCCTTCCTAATTCTACACAGCATCGTGGTGGAGACTTGTAAAACTTGCCCTTTTGCATGTAGATAATACCTTAGCAAAACCGAGTTATATGCTTAATATGGCTTCAAAACCATTCTTCCATTGTTGTAATGTACACATTTTCCAAACTGGGTTTTAAGATTACTGGGCTTCTCACAAATACTGGAGTTTTTTATTTCAGTGGAGAAATACTTCTTCTTCCTTCCTTCCAAACCATAATGTTTGAAAAACTGGAAAGCTTATACTGGAAGATAATGTGAAAATGCAAGATCAGGCAAGCTGGACCCTGTGATCTTGTGATCTTGCGATCTTGCCAGCTTCAACAGGGAATGATAGCTTTGTATTCTTGCATGTTATAATTCAAGGGTTTATTCCTGGCATAATTCTGCTTTCCTAAGGGGCGGTTTTTTCAGGACTAACATATACAACACCCAAAATGTCCTCAATGTCTCAACATTGACACACATAGTCACGTTGACAGAGTTTCATACTTTGCTCCAGAACACCCAGTGTTTTACAGACGGTAACAGGAGCCCTATGTGTACTCTGCTCACTGTCGATACCACAGTCATGAAGGCAGTGAAACTCTAGGATTTGTATATTGCAATTTATCCTTTTGTCCGATTTACATTGCAATTTATCCATTCTCAAGAAGAAAGACCCACAGCCTGTGCAGCACAAAGCTCCAATTCTCCCTTAATGTGATGAGAAAAGGCAACCTGAAAGCTACCTTCAGAAAACATGAAGTTTCTTTCTGCCATATGCTTAGACAACTGTAAAAACAAGAGTGGGGGGAAAGAAAAGTCAAAGCTAACAAACTAGCAGCCACTATCAAAGGAAAGAGAGGAAACTGAGCAAACCAGTTGTCTCCGTCTGCAGCTGGAGGAAGGGGAATGGAAGGTGTGCATTGTAGTGTACTAGCTCTTTTTGTCAAACAGGAGGCAGTGTGGGCTGCTATTCACTGCTCCAGAGCAAGAACCAGGATGGGTGTGTTTAGCTTCTCACTTCAAAGCTCCCTGCTGAGTATATTTCTACAAAGGTCTTGTCTTACATCTCTTCTCTGGAGAGAACTGTGAGAAAAACACTAGGGAAGGACTGTGAAAAAATAAGCAGTAATCCCTAGGTTGTGTTGCAGAGCGTAACTTCCATTATTTCAAAAATAAACTGTAAAGATGACCTTTACCTAGGTATAACTCCATACCCATTACTGAACTTCTCCCCTTCAAAGAGCAAAAAATGCTTATCCATGCTACTGAGCCCAGAAATAACTCTTGAGAATAGCATGAGTTGAAACCCAAGTTAGCCTGGTACAACCCAAAGTGTGAAACTTGATGGAGAACTATCTGACCAGGAACACGTCTAGAGAAGCTCTTAAGAAGTCCCATGGAGCAGCTAATACTCCATGACATGAACAAGGACATGACCAATTTCTAATGGCGTTTGAACTCCATGTGTGAGGAGCTTAACATAGAGAAATAAATTAATCTCTGTTCTACAGACAAGGCGTTTTTCAATGTATAGGCAGGAGCAAAGCCAAACTAGTTTTGTTCCAATTGCATAAATGAGTTTTGAAGCATGTTTTAACTCTGTAGAATGTCTTCAAAAATTATCAAGAACATTTCTCACTATGGAAGCCTGATTCTCTGCAGTATGCTTTATTTTCTGAAGTTTCCTGGAAAGAGTTTCCTGGAATGTGCGATCGCTTCTTAATTTCTCCCGTGGGACAGACACACGCACACATGCACACACAAATAATAGTAAAAAAATATGTGATGTGTATCTCCCGTGGAAACAAACACGGTGCTCCTGGTGTGTACTTTCATGTGTGGCACGTAAAGGAAATTGACCTCAGTAAACAAGGCTGTGTTCTCAACGAAAAGGTGGAGAGGGCTTGGGAGGGCTTCCTCTCCCGAGTGGTGGCTAGCAGACAGCAGCCCCATCATCCAGGAGGTCCACGCAAGTTTCCCATTAATGCCTCACTGCCTTTCTGCCTTTCCTGCAGCGAAACTCCCGTTGCACACACCAGGAGCCAACTTGTTGCATCTCTCAGCGATCCCAGATCGGGGCACCGTGCCACCCAGGTGCCCCAGGGACCGGGGGCTGCGGGGCAGCTGCTGACTGCCGTGTATTTGTTTTGTTACATCAGCAAGAGCGGGCTTCCATGCTCTCTGACTTTCCCGGGCTGGTTTTTTTTTTGCTGTGCCTTCAATCCCTGCTCCCTCCTCCTCCTCCCCCAGCTCCGCGCTCTCCGCCCGCAGCGCGCCCCTCCTCCCGGGCTGCCTCCCCTCCCTCTCCCCTCCTCTCGCACAGTCAGAGGCTAGAAAACTTGTTAAAAGCTCTCCCAGCGTTCCAAGTTAGAAAAAACTTTTACGAGGTATCAGCACTTTTCTTTCATTAGTGGGGTAGGAAGGATGAAAACTACAAAACTGCAGTAGACTTTTAAAGTTTAAATAGACAGGTCTGAGTGCCTGAGTGCTCTTCCATTTTAGTTTAACCCTCCAAAGAAGTACTCTGATCCATTTTCACTCCTGATCAGCAAGGGTAAGTTGGAAGTTTTCCTTTTTGAAAATTTTGTGTATCTTTTTTTTTTTTTTTTTTTCTTTTATTTTTTTTTTCCCCTAAGAATTCTGTTATTGCTTTGAGGGCTGAACTTCTTGAAAAACACCCATCGCTAAGCGTAGATTCTCTTAAAGTGCTACGTTCCAGTTTGGAGGAATTTTTTGCTTTCTTTTGTCACATTCCTATACATTTCTAGAAGTGCTACACTTTTACAACTTGTAACCTTGTTCAGCCGAAGGAGGAGCTGAGCCGAAGTTGAGAGCGAGCTGCAGATTTGTGGCTGCTGCGAGAGATCTCTCCCCTGCGCAGCCTTTGGGCTAACTGAGCTCCTTTAAAGAAAAAGCCGAGGTGCGCTTCACTCTCCTCTGCTGTACCAAAATTGCATCAGAAGTTAGTAACAGGGAGACCTTGCTTTGGATGCGTCCCATTCCTTCCTCACACGCTTTGCTTTCATATGGAAATCCTGATTGATGCCTGATAGTTTGAGCAGAGCAAGCTTCTTAATTAGATGCCTTGTTAAATGCTGCAGCTACCGAAGTGGTGACTTTCACGTGGTCTTCCTGATAAGTTTTTTTCCCCTTTTCTTTTAAAATAGATGTGATACAATCCAGACACGGGTTATGGTTTTTTAACCTGGTTTGTATATAGTTACTCTGTTTTAGCAACCTCAGTGAGGGATTTTAGAGAAGGAATGTGGGATATCATGATATGCCTTACCACGTTGGCAATGTCTGTGAAAGTCTTGAGCAGATATAAATGAAAGTTGTCTAGGAAGGACTGTACATAATCCCCATATGACACATTCCCTGTATAATACCTCGAAGACCTAATTGTCAAAATGCAGAGGAAAAAATACTTGAGCAGGATCTCTAGGAGAACTAAAAACCTTTTCATGTTGCGAGACATGGAGTGATTTCTTGTAGCAGTTGTTGCCTGCTGTTCACCAGTAGTCAAAAAGCAGCACGAGGAAGGAGAAAAAAAGATCCTTCAGCTGAAAGACAGACAAAGCAGAGAGTCTATCTTATCTAGTAACACACGGACAAGAATATTGTGTGCTTATATGTGTCCTCATATTTTGCCTTGAGATAACCAGCAAGCCTCATGAAGCAGCATTTTTCCTCTGAGGATTTCCTTTTCATTTTTGTACGTGATACTTATGAGGAAAAGCCTGGTAATGAGCACAGACACCTTTTTTCTGACGTCCCCATGTGTGCAGATGCGCGCGTGTGTGCACAGGGAGCGAGTTAGGGGACTTTGTGTGAAGCTTTCATCCTGCCATTTTTAACATCTGGACAGCACACTACGCGGCAGAATTTAAGCCTCTAGTCTTTGGGATGTTTACTGAAGTGTTTCCTTCAGAAACTTCAAAGCCAAACACTGGTGCTGACCTACGATACTTAACAAGCATTCGAATGGGGAAAAGGCAAGGAGCAGGCTGGGATCAGGAGAGGGAAGAGAGGGATGGACACAAGGGATTTGTTTTGCGACATAAAGCTGAATGCTTATACACACAGGAGCACAGACAGATTCAAGTCTCTAAAGTTATCTCAGCTCTCTTATTATGCAAGCCCCAGAGATTAATTTTATTTGTCTCTGCAATGAACCAGGGTCAAGGATTCCTGTGGGTATGGGGAAGGTTAGGGGACATTGAGCAATGCATCTGTTTCATTAGATATATTGCTCTCTTCTCCCCATATCTGGTATCTCCTTCCCGTGTTACTCACAGAACTTGTCTCATGTAGAGGCACCTTGGCTGTTGTTTGTGCCGTTTATGTATTTAGACATTCAGATTTCAAGATCCTCAAACAGGAGCATCAGAGCGCTTGAGGTCCCCTCAGGGAATTCAGCGTTCCTTCCCTTAATTCCAAAGTGAGTCAGGAGAGGGATGAATCTGAGCATTTACACAGAGGATAGACCTAACTTATACAACTAAATAATGTCTAAGAAGGTGCTTACAGTTGCTTTTGCAAATATGCTTTAAAATTAAATTAGGTGTGAAGGGTACAAGATGGGAGAGGCAGAGGCTGAGGGGTAGATCTGGTAGTGGCTGACCACCAGCAATGCTGGCAGACAAAGGAAAAGCCATGGTTGTGACATTTTAAATTCTAGTTACTGCAACCATTTTGTGCTTAACCTTTGGCCGGTAGATTAAATGAACTGAAGCTCTTCTGCAGACATGTATATGAACTACACCTTCCCAAGGGAATGTCTGCAAGGCATTGGCTTATTTTTATAAGACTTCAGAAAGCTAGCCTTCCCTGTTCCAACAGGTCCAAACCCAATGAGTTGTACATCTCAGCTGCTTTCTCCAATATGCATGTGGCTTTTGGGAAGTGTTCAACTTAATTTGTGTTCAGGGTCCAGAGCATTCTCTTTTGTTGTCTAGGTGTGTGTAAGCACAAATAAAAAGATAGAAAAAGATGGAAACCCAAAGCTTTGGCTTGTTTCCCAATTACTTCAATCCCATTTTAGAACCCACTCTAACCCTTGCTGCTCTTCCATCCTCTAGCATCTGACTTTCTAACACTATAGTCAGACCTAGGACATTACCACAGCACTGAGTTTGCATTATTCTTCTTGGAAAATATGAACCAGATGACATGATGAATGCTGTCCATAAAAAAATAGCTCTAGAATTTCTTAATTGTGGCTTACAAATCAAATGTCTTATATATGTGGTCATCCCAAACCCATGCAGATGAATGCTGTCAGATCTCCTGCTCCTCTATGTATTTTTTTCCCCTGCCTTTACCCACACACACAGTAGGACCTGGAAGAAATCCATCTTTTAAGGACTGCTATATTTTAATGCTAGGCCAGCATTAGTCTGCCTCAGAGGTTATGATCCTGTAAAGTATTAGTCAATAGGAACTCATGAAATGCACGTACTCAACATCAGCCATATTCTTGAAGTCCTGAAGTACTGAATTTGTATCAATTCAATAGGCCAGTCTGTGTCATTCAGCAGACTCATTTAAGGTATTTGGAAGTGCTAAAACAAGCTGAAGTCCAGAACACTAAAGAGCTATTTTTAAAGGTTGTCTGCCAGCCATTTCAAACTACTTACAAGGCTAAGTACCTGTTTGATACAAAACCTCTTTTTATACCTGGTAAACAGATTTGTAATCAGTTAATAAAACTGGTCTTTCAGTGCCCTGAAAGTAAACAAGTTAGATCCGATGAATGAATTTTTCTCTACAACAAAGCAAAGTACTGTGTTTCATAAAGCAGTGGAATCCACTTAAGAAAAGGAATAATATATTTGTGCCACCACAAGGTTATCTGATTAACAGCACAATGTTTTGAATTGATGTGGGGTTTTTTATCACTGGCAAAGGCTAGCATGTAACTGATCTCTTTTTTTTAAAGTTGCTTTTCAGAACTATGTATGAGTAATTCAAGCATGGAATGTTTCCTCCTGGAGTTTATATTGCCAGCGGACACAAATGGAACCTAGCAGTTTTGCATGCTGAAACAAATTAAAAAATAGGTAGTAAATTCTCCAAATATTGCAGGTGTGGGATTAAGTAGGTCAAAACTGAAATAAATCATATTGCATTAATGAACCAGAGAGGAGTGTAATTAGAAAACAAACAACACATAACTGCCTAGAAATAACATATCCTCTGTTTTCTTAATCAGGCTTTCAATCTGAAATAACATTTAGACAGTAAAAAATTACGTTGAGTCTGAGGAAAGTCTGTTAACCCAATAGTTTCTAGTCACTGGAAAGCTGACTAATTAAATCGAGAAGCTGTTACTTGAAAAAGGCTCCTTCTGTCCACTTGCACATTTAGGACATCGGGCAAATATCTTGCCTTTAAAACAAACTTCACGTGTTGTATAGTTACAGGCTGTTCTCTGTTTTAACAATCCCTGCCTGAGGAGGAACGTGGTCACATTTCATTCCAACCTTTCCAGGGACCTCCACACTTCTCTGCCTGACTCCTTCTATGCCACTCCAGCCCAAAAAGACAAACTCACTTTTTCTGGCAAGGATGAAAGCTGAGGGGATATGTCAGAGACAAATGTGCTCTGTGTGCTCCTCTGGGCAGAGGCTTCCAGTTTTAAAAATTTTAAAGCAGGCCTGATCCTTTGATGGGGCTTCATTCATGAGAAGAGCTAATTACATGAGGAAGGGTCAACAGGCTGCAGTGCCTGAACTTGAGAACCAGCTGTTTAGGCAGACGGAGGAAACGGCCCTGGGATATTTTTCAGGGGTTCAAAGGTAATTGGCATCTCAGAGCTATCAGAACGAGTACTTTAAATACTCATGTCCCATTACTCTCTCAGACTCGGTGGCAGGAATGGTGTGTTTTTATTTGGCATCTATTGTTATGTTTGAGTTTTCCAGCTTTATAATCTTGTGTTCCCAGTGACTCACTGCTCTTGAAAGTAAGTCTCCTTGGTGCTAAAATTTCCTATTTTATGAATTATCCAAAAAGCGCTTGTTCTATAAATGACCTTCACTAGGGAATATATCCATGATGCAGTTGGGAGGAAATAATTTGGATATTATCAAAACTGTTAATACCAGGAAGGGATTACTCAGCATCCATGGAACAAATATCTATGCCCAGCAGCATTCATTTTAAAAGGACAACTTCATGATTATTTTTCCTTTTTAAGTTCCTGATTTCATGTGATTTCAGGTTTTTTTCATGTTGGGCAAGTTAAAATGTAAGTTTTTATAAGATTGCCATTCTCCAGTTGATAAAAAATCTAGTGAAATTTGTTCTCCCTAGGAATCTAGAACATCAAGCAAACAATTTCATTTCTTTCATCCTGCGTATTTCCAGATATCCTGAGAAGCTGCCGGTGTCCTAGAAACGTGTGCTTTAAAACTCAAGTCAGGAAACTTTTAACTTGCAGTGTTCAACACTTGGAATGCAAACTGCAAGCCAGGAGTCACCTTACAAACAGAGCATATTTACGTTTTTCATTTTCCTTGCTAAAACTTTTCCTTTGAAAACAAAGAAGGAATTTAAATACAAAAAGATGCAAATACAAACCTGAAACTCCAATGAATTAAGCAAATCACAGATAAACAGGAAACCAGTTCCTCCAATATGGTAACATGATCTTAGCTGTGTTTCATGTATTTAGTATTTTTCATTCCTTCATAAAATTATAGGTAAAGAATGCTTTCTTTGATCTTTGTGAGGTAAATACTAATGTGTAAGCTTAATTTAGACAGCAAACACTTTTTCTGTAGTTTAATAGAGCGTGAACTTGACATTATTAGGAACTATACTCTTAGAAGTATTTCATACTGTGACATGATAGGCAGGAGCTCAGTTTAATATTGCTGAGTAGGAAAAACTGTGTATTTTGCAAAGGTAGAATTTTAGCTATGTGACCCTAATATGAACTTAAGGTAACCTATTGTATTTAGGTTATACTGTGGTTTGCTTTTTTAGTATCTGAAAGAGTGAAATTAAAATTACATCAAATGATCAATCCACACTGAAATGTAGAAACCTTTCATATATTGCTAGCATATTTAGGCAGTGCTACTACTTAGTTCCACACCCCGCTTCAGCTGTGTGTCACAGCTTTTTTTCACCTGAGGCAGGTATCAGTCATTGAACTGAGGCTGCCATCAAGGAAGCTGTGCCAACTACAGTGGTCACTGAGGGTTATGGACTTCCTGAAAACTGGAGTGAAATTAGGAACTTTTTCAATTGTTCTCTGAGACATTATATGTTACTTTTTCTTTTCAGTTTCCCCGATTTCCCACTTCACCTGCAGACTAACTAAAACTCGAGTTTCTCTTCAGATTGTATAAAATACCCTAATTACAACAAAGCTGACACCACTGCTCTGATCAGTGATTTAGTGCGTCAAAGGTATTAAAACTCTGACCTAACCTTTGCTATTTTTTTCCTTTGTGTCCTTGTTTAGCCAGCATCGTGTGAAGATGGGTGATTGGAGTGCCTTGGGAAAGCTTCTTGACAAAGTTCAAGCCTATTCTACTGCAGGAGGGAAAGTGTGGCTGTCTGTCCTCTTCATTTTCCGAATCTTGCTATTGGGAACAGCAGTCGAATCTGCCTGGGGAGATGAGCAGTCTGCATTCCGGTGTAACACTCAACAGCCTGGTTGTGAGAACGTCTGCTATGACAAGTCTTTTCCTATCTCCCATGTACGCTTTTGGGTTCTGCAGATCATATTTGTGTCTGTACCTACCCTTTTGTACCTGGCACATGTGTTCTACGTAATGAGGAAAGAAGAGAAGCTGAACAAAAGAGAAGAAGAGCTTAAGGTAGTTGCAAATGATGGTGTGAATGTGGATATGCATCTCAAGCAAATAGAAATTAAGAAATTCAAGTATGGTATCGAAGAGCATGGCAAAGTGAAGATGCGTGGGGGACTGCTCCGTACTTATATCATTAGCATCCTGTTTAAATCTGTCTTCGAGGTGGCTTTCCTGCTGATACAGTGGTACATTTATGGGTTTAGCCTGAATGCCATCTACACCTGTGAGCGAGACCCATGCCCGCACAGAGTGGACTGCTTCCTCTCCCGTCCAACTGAGAAAACCATCTTCATCCTCTTCATGCTGGTGGTGTCCTTAGTGTCTCTTGCCTTGAACATCATTGAGCTTTTTTATGTGTTCTTCAAGGGTGTCAAGGATCGTGTGAAAGGGAAAACCGACCCCTACTCCCACAGCGGTGCCATGAGCCCTTCCAAGGACTGTGGTTCCCCCAAATATGCTTATTACAATGGCTGCTCGTCACCGACCGCCCCCCTGTCTCCCATGTCTCCCCCAGGCTACAAGCTTGTTACTGGAGACAGGAACAATTCTTCCTGTCGTAACTACAATAAGCAAGCCAGCGAGCAAAACTGGGCCAACTACAGTGCGGAGCAGAACAGAATGGGGCAGGCTGGCAGCACCATCTCCAACTCGCATGCCCAGCCCTTCGACTTCTCCGATGAGCACCAGAACACGAAAAAACTGGCGTCGGGACATGAGCTGCAGCCCCTCACCATTGTGGACCAGAGGCCTCCCAGCAGAGCCAGCAGCCGAGCCAGCAGCAGGCCTCGACCTGACGACCTGGAGATCTAAGCTTCTCGATGCAGTACTTGCTCAATTACGAAACGACGTGCATTGGAAGATGCCGTCAGTGCTGATCTTGTTCCAGTAGAGGTGGTACTTAACAGTCTCAAGCAGGAGATTTTAACAATCATTACAAAAAAAAATTAAAAAAAGCAAAACAAACAAGCAAACAAACTTTTAAAACACTTGCTGGTTCTTTGGGGGGTGTGGGGTTGGTGTGGGGTGGTACAGTACACATTGATATTTAATGTAGCTGGTTTAAAGAATTTAAATACTAAAAAACAGAAAAAAAGGTAGTACTAAGGTAAAGGGCTGTTTTTCTAGAAAGGCTGTAAATATCTGAGTGTATGTGTATGTGTGTACTATCATGTTTGTTTCTAAAGAATCTTCTGTAATACTAAAACCCAATAATAACTGAACTCACATTTGTCAGGGTGAAGTGCTACCTGAAGATGAAAACACTTTTTCCTATTCAACAAGCAAAAAAGTCCAGGATTGCCTCTGATCATTTCCCTGTCAAGAACATTCCATTCTTAGAAAGTGCACTTTGAAGGTAAACTTTCCTACATGGTCCTCCGGGTTGTTGGAAGGCTCCCGTGAGGACAATTTACAGTCTTTGAGTCATTCAATTCAAATTTCAGGCATGGCCCACCAAGAAATAGTTTGGTCACCTGCTCTTCCAGCCCTTCATGCAGGTGTATTTTGTGATGTGCGTAAATGGGATGGCTCCACACATGTGGAACCAGCAATGACACAGTCTTACCCACAGCAATACCTGTGTCCTGCTACCTATATAGAGTCTCTTGAGTATTATATAAAACACAGTTTGCTGCCACTTGCAGATTTAAGCATCAAGACAAGCAAGCAACTGCCTTTAGTGAATTTTATCACACCTTTATGTGTACTAAGGGTGTACGTATGTGTGTGGATGTGGAGGCAAAGGTATACACAAAACACCGTCAGAAGCATTGGCTGAGAAATAAACGCACACAGGTTACTTGCAGTTGACACTTTCTCTCATGGATGTTGTGAAGATGTGGGCCACTATGGTGTTTACATTCTCTGGTTCCTTCAATGTAAGTGAAGCACACGTTGTTATATTTTTTTAATTCTATAAAATCTTTTCCATGTATCCTAAATGGATGCTCTTTTAAAAATAAAAAAATCTAAAGGGCCTAATCCTGGATGTCTTGCTCTGGAAAATCTCTCTTTAAAGCTGTTGGGAGTTTTGCCTCAACAAATCTGCAGGATCAAGCCCAAGATGTAGCGAAACATGTTCTTGCTGGCATGAATGATTTTCTTTTTTTAGAAGGTAGGGGTGGGAAAGACCCATTAGGTCATCTAGTCATTCTCCCTGATAGGTAATAATGATGCTTGAATGATAGAAGATGTAGTACTGTAAGCAAGCTTTAGTCTTTTATGTGAGAAACTTAGAAGAAGTGCTTTGTGCTGGATTAATAATAAAATATGCCTAAATGGCTTTTGCAGTAACTGGTATTTTTCTTGTTCTAAATATTCACATTTACTGAACTGCAATGTCCACTGAGTTTGACAGTTAGGTCTTTCTAGATGGCTCTAGCAACTTTAGTGTTTACAGTTAGATTATGTTTGAAATGCAAGTGAAGTTGAAAGGATTTTTAAAGAGTACAGCTCTAACTAATTTATTTGAAATATATGCTAAAGAAATCTACCAGTTTCTTCAAATGCATAGCCTCTTAGCTGAACACAGATTGACCAAGGAAATACATAGCTTGGTTTCATTTTGCAGCAACACAGATAAATTGTTTCATTTAATACATTATATTAATTTGTTTGACATTCCATGTTAAACTACTGTTGTCTTCAACTTCATTGCATGTATGCGACCATAGTTTGTCAGATCATGTTGTCTGGAAGACATTAGTCAATAAAGTTTTAATTTAGTATAAATACATTTTCTAATTGTCTTTTACTGTTTCATATGTCCATATGTATCTTTAGTTTCAGTCTGATAATCCAAACTCATTCCTCCCTTGTTCTTTTTTTCCCCACTCTCCATTTCAGAAGCATCCTTTATTTAATCCATCTGGATTTGCTTTGAACTGAAATTCCACAGGGCCACATTCAGACACCCTCACAACAACTGGAAAAACAAGCATTGTCTCTGCCACTCCTGAAACAAAGTAATGTTCAGCATGAACAAATCTTGCCATGAGTCACAGAAAAAGTATATTTATTTGAAAACTATTATAAAAAAGACAGTACTAAAATATTGTCACATATTATTTCAAGCAATTTTTATATATGGCTTAGATTTAACATTATGAAATAATTGCATCTATATTACATTTCCCCATGTCATCAGATTGCCCAAGTGAAACTCAGTTTCAATTTCTGAAACCTCATTTCTTCAAACTCAATAGGAGAAAGGCAATGATTTTGATGAGACTGGGATTTTGCATATTGCCTCTCCTTCCTCACCCTTTGCGTCCCCATCACTAATAAAGTCATACAGTGCTTGGCTTTTCAGGACTGGACTCTAGATGTAAGGTGGTTCAACTCCTCTTTTTATTTGAAAAATCAAAATATAATGCTCATGTGATTATCATAAAAGTTTTTACTTTCAAATTTGATTGTTATTTTAAGTCTAAATCCTTCTCCTTCTTATTAGTAAAGATGGGGAAAAAGCAGGCCAGTGGTAGTGGATTTTCAGCTCTGAGAGATAGTACAAAAGTACCAGCACAAGGACTGACTCCTTGAAGTTTTCCTTAAATATTAACAATGAATCATATTTAAGCTGCCCTGTCCTATTTGTCTGTACAAACAGAAGGGCATTCCAAGCATTTTGTGAGGATCATGCCTTTGGAAAGGTGGACACCGAAGCATTCAGAGAAGGGCTCACCCTGAGATAAAATGTAGCGTCTTCTAGACAGGCTGATTGTCAGGTATGTCCCATGGGGCATCTTGGACAACCGAAATAATTTAGGGCTTCAGTGCCAAGGCTCTCAGGGATTTTTATTTTTTTTTTGGTGGTAATGCATGTGTGTGCATGTGGTAAAACTTCCCAGAGGCAATTTCTCCCACCTAGATTTATTTCTGTGAACAGCATTTATAATACACTTCAAAGCCATCATAATTTTGTATGCCATTCATCTAGCTCTTTAGACTTTTCCTCCCAGTACATCCCTGCAGCAGCATTTGCTTTGTCTGCAGATGACACAAAATAAGCTGTGATACAATGTTAACACACACTTCTCAGCCTTTGTAGAAGGATATGTTAGATACTGACTTCAAACTGGAAAAGATGCAAAATTACAATCTCTGAAGGTAATTAAAGCAAAAACATAAAACCCAAATTCACATCCTGTTAGTTATTTAAAAATTGTGTTTGTGTTTTGTGTAGCAGTATTTTGCAAAAGAGGAAAATCATCAGAAGGCCTCCACCCTGTCCTAGTAATTTGAAATGTTTTCAAAGAGTAAAGTTAGAAGGAAAAGGTATAGACAACCTAAAATCTATATGCATATCATGTAATTTCAAGATGTTTTAAATACAGTCAGCACACACTGAAGGTTATTTCCTAATTTAGAAATTCAATTTCCATTTTTAAAGTGGAAACTACAGTAATAGTTCGAGAACTGGAACAAATTATGGGAGCGTCTCACCTGTCTCACCCACTGAAATCCATCATTTTTAAGCAATGCACTTGTGTCACTGGTCCAGAGCCACATCTCCCACATGTGTCTGCAGCACCCCTGTGCTACTCAGCAGTAGCACACTGGCTCAGCTGTGCACTACTACCATGTTGCCTTTCCCTCAGACTTTCTCGACAACTTGTTATTGATTAAAATGGAGGGGAAAAAAAAGTGATGTAAGAAGTAGAGTTTTTCAAGTCAGATGTAGGAGTTCTGGTTACCTTGACTGCTTAATCCAGAGTTCTGAGTATGTCAGATCAAAACCTCTTCCAGTTTTGGTGGTGTCTGTTTCTATTCTGCTGAGACAGAACTACTTTTAATTCTGCTTGTAATTCCTCCGTGATTACCACTGCTCCCTTTTCAAGAATTTAAACAAAATAGGGCAGAAAATAGGATTTATCTTCCTCCTGCAGAACTTTTCCTTTCTATTTATCCCTAATCCAAACCTAGCAGGACCGAGCATTCTACTGAGCTTGACAAACATTTTTTTAATGCACTATTATTCAAATAGTCAGATTTTCCATAATCTCCTTGAAGATATCTCAACTTCTTATGCTGCTCATTAGAAGTCATGCTTCTCTAGCCATTTGCAGTTAGATCTACCAAAGAACTCAGATGACAGAGGTGGGGTGGATGGCCCTTGAGGATTTGTTTGGCAAAAATCCAGTCCTTTAATGATACAGAGCTCCTCTTTACATTACTTCCATTTCTACTGTCAACATAGACAATAAAGTAAAAAACATAAGTCATGTCCCAGAAATCATTGCCTAGATGTATTATCTGCCTCAGTTGCATCAAACTATTTGAGTATCCTCCATTTTATTTAACTCGTTCTAATATAATGGCTCCAGAAACATGGGGCTGTAAAATCAGCTCTGCAAAGAGATGACTGCCTTTCCCTGACTCAAGTCATGTGCTTTTGACTGTGCCCAAGGATATACTCACACCCAGACTCGGCCAGTCTTGGAAAAGTGTGTCAGAAGTAAATTACATGATGCTAGCACATCACTAGATTGAAACAGGAAGAGCTTATTTGTTCCTGTTCCTATTTAAAAGGTATTTTGAGAGAAACAAATAAAAAATAATAAAATAAAAAGAATGCTTGTCTTAAACTTATCTTAGATACTTCCTAACCTGGAGCACTACCAAAGACCCTATGAAGATGATGTGGATGTAAACATCTTGAGCATTATCAATGGATACCACAAATACAAACAGCTTAAATAGATCCAGCTGGTCAGTAATGCGGTAAAACCAGCCTCCCCTAAAATGGCTGCCCTCACTCTTTCTGCCTGGCAGCCAAAATGCTGAATCTGTTTTCCCAGCTTTCTGGTATTTGAAGTGCAAAAGCACCTTGGACAAAGGCAGGCATGTTTTTACAGCGATTGTTTTCTGTTAACTCCTTGTAAGTGCTGGAGAAGCTGAGTGCTGAGAGCTGGAGGCAGAGAATCTGGGACAGTCTGTACTGGGTTAGTAATACACAGCCAGGGGAGTCACTGGTGAAAAGTAATGGCTTTTTGGGGATTGCAGCCTCTCCCATCACTTAAAAAGGTCTCTGTGACCGTGTTGAGGAAATTTGCGGAACAAAATGAGACATGTGAGCTCAGACCAGTATAAAAGGGAAAATGTTCAGACATTTAAATTGCTCCTTGAAACAAGCCTAGACCACAGTGACATGCTTCCCATTAAAACTGACAGAAAACGCTCACATGAGTTCCAGGATTTCAGTCATTTAAATCAATGCTAAAATTCTTTTCAACATCAAACATAAACAGATTGGACCCAGAAAGATATATTATGACATTTAATTTTCATTTATATAACTGCAGGGGGAAAGCTGATGAGTATAAGCTATGAAATCTTGGAAGGTGACTACTTAAATATGTGTAATCATACTATTTCCTCACACTGTCTTTTTACTGTAACTTGGTCTAGAGGCAAATTTATGAAAAGTAGTCTAAATGTTTGCGTTTCTTACGAAGAGACGTGAATTCTGTAAATATTATGAAATACATTTACATGATGTCCATGTCAAATTTATGCAGGATTACATAAGGGAGTGTGGGGTAATATATAACATGCATCTAACTCTTCTGGGTTAGGCAGCTGGGAAGTGAAATCTTTACTTTGTCTCTCCTCATCCTTGTTAGAAAGTTTTTCATATCCTAAACACCTGAGCAGTCTCTCTGGAAGCTTTGCTTGGGTAGGCATCTTTACATCCTCATTCTCCTTCTTCTTTTTCCATCTATAGTATAAATTCCATGCTGGAAAACAGAAGTGGTCCCAAATATATAAATAAATACAATCACAGTTGATAACAAAACATTACAATCAGGGAATAGGTAGAAGTTCTCTTTTGCATGTCTGCAGCTAACTCAATAAGAGAGCATCATGGAAAATAGTTTAAGGCGTTAGAAAATCCTCTGGATACTTTAGCATCTGAAATCTACTGGTCCTTGCTGAAACAGGCCTTTTCAGGCTCGGCTTCTGCTGAGTCATGGAGTTTTCTGCCTTTGAAGGCTGAAGTACCTTGGCTCAAAATCGAAGTTGCTCTGGAGAAGTTCAGACCTTCCTTAATGACCTATTTGCATGCTATTCTCGGTAGAATTTACATATAATAGGACACTCTCCACAGGAAGGCTTCTTCAAAACACAGGCTCTGCTTACACTTTGAATTTCCCTATTCAAAAGGGAATATTCAAAATTATCTATGCATCACTACTTCAAAGTGTTTCGCTGGGAGTACTCTGACATATATTTGGGAGACTCATCATAGTTGTTTCAAAGCTGAATATATAGCCAGCTGTAAGATTGCCACCTGGGTTTTGTGTGTGGAGGCAAAGAAGTATTACTCAGGCAAGAATCCTACCTGGCCTGACCTAGCATACTTTTGTTGAGGACAAGGAGTTTCTGTTGAGAGATGTGACATGAAAACTCTTCACTGAACTTTACTTAGCTCCTTCTTTTATTCAAGTCCCTGAAGGTTTTTTTTTTTTTTTTTTTAAAGCACACAGAGTCCATGAGCCTGTGTAATTTGCTGAGGTCTAGGATAACCTCTGAGGAATTTCTTCTCATTCCACTTTGGCTGTTCCAGCTCTGTGGACTTTGAATGGACTGTAAATGCTCCTAGAGTAGCTGGTGATGGCAAAGGCCATGCAAGTAGAGAAAGTGAGTCTGGACTGTTTCCCATAGGATTTCCTATAGAATTAAGGCAAGCTGGTCAATCGTCCTTCCTTGTCCTGAAAAGTCAGACTGCAAAGGTGTGAAAGGGTTCCTGCATTCTGACAGCCTTCAACTGTGTGCTGCAGTTTCCTCTTAATCTCTGTCACCTTCCTCACTCCTCTTATGGAACCATCTTCTCTCATTACCTGCTTCTTTTCTGCATATCACTTATGCCACAGGTATTTAGTGTTTTGTTCTAAAAATGCCTACCATATGATTATTTTTCTTCCTTGTGTTGTGTGCTGGGGACGACTCAAATTTCTTAGAATAACTTGCTATGTTAAATATCTATTACAGTAATTTCACGATTATAAGCCGCACTGATTATAAGACGCACTTCCGGGCGTTGGCAACTTTTCGTTCTTTGTCCACATATAAGCCGCACCTGATTATAAGCCACATGTTACAATACAGCGTGTGATAAAAGATATCTATTCTATCACCATCTGTTGAGGGTGGGGGCAGTGATCCTTATCTCCACGGCAGATATTCTGCTAATGGGC
>PYHW01010093.1:3025664-3038778 GCA_013186435.1 Turdus rufiventris
ATAATTTGGAGGGAGGGGGTTTACATTTTCCATTTCAAAGAGAAGCTCCTGCCTTTCTCAGCAAACACCTGTCCTGAAAACTAAACCAGCAATTTTTCATTATTTGTCCATATATAAGCCGCACCTGATTATAAGCCGCGCTTTGGGTTTGGACCAAAATTTTAGTCAAAATGGTACAGCTTATAATCGTGAAATTACTGTAATTAACAAGATGGTGTATCTTCTACTTCATTTATTTAGAATGAATGCTAACTACTAAAAGTTTTGCCTGACAGCTTAGGAAGTAATGTTGTGTCTCATAGGAGCCTATGTTTGCTTCAATCACTTTTTTTATACTATTTTACAATTAAGAAAGACAGCAGAGAAACTCGGAATTCTAGTTATCTACCTTAACCCGGTGCAGTGAAAGTGTCAGGACATGGAGTTTGTCCAAATCTTCCTCCCACCTTAGTCCTAAAGGGATTCATATCTAGGCTCCCAGTAATGGTTATGTATGCTATATAAACAATAATAATAATACTTGGAGTTGCACTGATACAGCGCCTTTCATCTTCAAAGTGCTCTGAGAACCCTATGTAATTAGTTTGCTCTGGAGTCATCACTGACGATACTGCATGAATCCCAGTGCTACCCACTGTGAGAGTCAAAGAGACTGTCTGAACAGACACAGAGACCATACATAACCTCCATATCACTGCTAAAAGAAATTGAAAATGCTGAACAAGTATATTGTAACACTACACACAGGAGAAGGATCCACAACCAGCAGGAAGCCAGTCTCCCTATGATAAGGAAACAGGAATGTTTTCTTTGCTGGTAATCTACTACTTCAGATCTCTAAACACATTCTAAACACATTTTATCTTGAACTATGTCTCAGTCGAGCTGGCAGAAGATCACAGGTAGATTGACTCATTGCATGGAATCTTCATCTTCATGCAGCTAGAATATATCCATTTTTTAAAATTTAAAAAGTCTTGATGAATCCAGAAGGGATGCAGACATAATAAATATAACATTAAATAGGTTTTATAAACTTCAGTAGGACTCTGGGGGAACAATTTATCTAGAGTAGGCCATTGGCAATTGACAGTCTGGCGGAGTAAAATTTTAATATCATAGTATTTCCTCACATATTTCCAGTGAGGTTACAACAAGTCCTTGTCAATGTCCATGAATTTGTTCTTTAAATCAACTTGGCATTTGCTGGAGATTATTATCCCAACATAAATTTTTAAACAGTCTTTTCAAAACTATACCAATAAAAAAAGAGAAGGAAAAAAAAAAGCATGAGTCTGTTCAAACTAGTGAGAATAAGAATGCAGAGGAACAGAGCATTTTTTTATAAAGGATGCCTGGAGTAACTCTGAACATTACTAATTTTTATTTGTCTCACTCTAGTACACTGCCTATCATTTATTTTCTCAGCACAAAGCCTAATGTGCTTTATTACCTTTTCCAAATAAATTTTTCTTTTGGAAGATTCCATAGGACAAAAGGACACCATTTTACATCATTGTATGTATTACCGGTCAAATGAAGAATAATCTTGAGACTAGTTTTGAAAAGTTGGGGTCAGGCAGAGTTGCTGGACAGGAGAAGCAGCTCTGCTTCCCATGCAGTTAATGGATACGTGCACTCACATGTCTTGATTTTTACTCCATTTAAAGATCACTGTTTCTTTTTAAAAAATTGATGTTCTTCCCTGTTATATTAAAATATCACACAAAACCATAAACGTAACCATATGTCAGAATGAGGGTTTTACTGATGAATGATGGCTTGGACTCAGACTCTGCTTTTATTTTTACTGCTTATTCCATTAGTTTTAATTGAAATGTATTCCCTGCGTATGTTACATTCAGCGTATTTTTAGATACTCTTGGACAGCTTAAGGAAAAGTCAGCACACGACCTCAAGAGTATGAGAGATGCCTACTAAAGTTGCCTTTTCTCTCTCCCATGGTGCATCAGTACAGCTTCATTAACGCAGCCACTATATAACAACTATAACATCCACCTATCCTCAAACAAGAAATACTGTTTTGGAAAAACAGAAAAACAAGGAAAAGGGCTGGGGAAGAGCAGTGAGATGAATTATTTGGGTAGTCCTTCCAGATTTCAAGCAATCACAGCTGTTTCATTTCTGTAGCAAGAGAAGTTAGCCTTCCACACCATCTATTTTTACAGTGGTGGAGCTGCAGGTCTTGAAGCAGGAGGAAGGAAAAGGAGTGACAAGGCACAGCTACATAAGAGGTGGTGTAGGAAAAAAGGTGACAGCCGGAAAACGGATGTTTCAAAAGGAAGAGTTGCTCTAAAGCAGATGTTCTCTGATCTGCCCATATACAACAATAAAGGAACTTTGAATTTGAGATTGTAGTGTGGAAAGCGTTGGAGGTGAGAAACTGGGAGCTTAAGAGTCTCCAGGAATTAATGGAGTTTCTCTGGGCCTGACTGCACTCTTTTGAAACATATGATATCTCAGCAGAGAAATGTGGTTTGCTTCACAATTCTGCCAGGCAGTATACAGCCACTCCAAGGGAAAATGTCCACTTCAAGGGTATGAGGAGGAAACTCATCCTCTTTTTTATTTTTTTTTTTCCTCAGATTCAGACTTCTCATTTTCAAAGCCTTATGTTCTTTCCCACTATCATTCCCTGTTGAAGCTTTGTTTGCCCCTATTTTTTATTATTTGTTTGA
This sequence comes from Turdus rufiventris, assembly GCA_013186435.1. Lineage (NCBI taxonomy): Eukaryota > Metazoa > Chordata > Aves > Passeriformes > Turdidae > Turdus > Turdus rufiventris. The sequence goes on from PYHW01010093.1 coordinate 3,028,364, forward strand.
CATTGCTTCCTTGTTCTTTGCCTCTGGTCAGTGGCCAGGTATACTCGTATGTCGAAGCATGGTACACCCTTTCAGAGGCACAGCCAGCCCTAGGGCTTGGGGCAATATTTCCACATCCTAGTGTCACTGTGGCTGATTCAGTGTGTCCAACAGAGAAGGTGATGTTAGTAAGCAGGTCTGAGCGCCACAGCAGTGTGGCTGCCACGCTTCTGGAGCTGTCACACCCTGCTGTGCTGAGTCACCAGCAGGCACTGGCCCAGGCTGGTGCTGGCGCAAGGACAGGAAATCTCAGGGAAGAGCAGCACCAGGCTGCTGTGCGCAGCAGACCTGCCCAGCATTTTTGTCTACACTATTCCTTCTCTTAGGATTTAATTGCGCTTTTAGTTCCCACCTGACCTCTGCCACATCTTGCCCTATTTTCCATTGCTCTGGGCTGTATTCTGACAAGCTTTTCAAACTGTGAGCTTTTCAGGTATTCCCTATCACATGTAAATAGAACACTTGCAAAAGCACACAAACTGAGTAGTTGCTCTGTTGATGGTTAGATGCTTTTGGCAGAGGAGGAGGATTCATTTTGCAGCTTTTTTAGAACCAGAGTGTCAGAAATTATTGTTTTGGCACCCGTGTGTTATTGGGCTCTTTAATAAATTTGCAAGTGAATTAACTGGAAGTATCATGTAGCTTTTTTGCAGCCAACATTCATCACAAACATAATATTTCTCATAGATTTTTTTACTTCCTTTATTCACTTCTAAAAATACTTCAAATTGTTATACATTTTCTAAAGGTTTTAGTGAAATTTATAACATTTGTTGTAGTGACCTGATGTCACATATGATATTTAACATATGAATTGGAACTTATCTGAGCCAATAGTCATGACTACAAAAGGATCACCAGAAGAAGACTCAGGAAATCTCCAGTCTGTGACTGAATGACCTTTACTGTTGGATTTCCTTTCTAAAAAATGTCAATTGTACTCCCTTCCCTTGTCTGCCCTATATAGATAAATTGTCAGGTTTGTGGAAAAGGAGGTTACTGATTACTGGAAATGAGAACTAGGCTCATCTGAGACATAGGAAGGGTGCACCTTTGGAGAACAGTCATTGCCCTGTCTGTCCACCAGGTCCTCAGGGCAGCAAGAGGTGGTCCACTGAGCAGTCAGTTCCTGCAACGATTTCATGTGCATATCAGCATTAAAAAGCCCGTTCTAATCAGTAATAATTTAAACCAAATCTCACTGTAACCCAGTGACTTAGGAGCTGATGCATGAGTTGTTCTCTTTGTGCAGCGCAGGTGAAGTAGGCAGCTGAGTACCTTGCCTGCCATCCTTAGTGACAACACCATCATTTATCTGTCCAAAGCATAGAGACAGAAATTCAGCACCAAAAAGTCCTCTTGTGTTTGAGTACAGTTGGTCAGAAAGTTTTGTGTTTTCCATAGGCATTTAGTTTTTCAGGAGCAAAAATGAAAGTGGAATTCAGTGGAATGCTGCACTGAAAGTTGTAGTGAAAAACCATCACAATCATTAAGAAAAGCATCACTAAATCTTCGCAGTAGTTGACGTCTGGAAGTTGTCCTGGTTGGCTTCTAGGCTTCTTTAGAGGCCTCATGATGCACCATGGCTAGGCCTCTTATCTGTTATCATGGTGCGTCTTGGAAAATCCAAAATAAGTTGCACCAGGAGGAATATTCTTTTCCATTTGTAAAAATTCACAAATACTTAAAACACAAACTGATCATGGAACCCAATATGTAAATTTATTTTTGTTGTTGTTTTGTTTTGGTTTTTTTTGTTAAATGCTCTGATTAACTTACATGTCTTAATAAAAAAAAATAACAGTTTTGTGTTTAAGGCTGACGACTGAAAGTAAGTAGAAAACAGCACAAGGTGAAACAACTTCAGAGAAACCATCTTTGCCAGCTGAATTCATGGCATCTTTTGCTTGCTGAGGTTTTACTTTGGCACAGAAAAACAAAACACAGCATCAAAAGCTACAAACAAAACTAAGAAATAGAATCCTTTCTACTATTGCTTCATTTTTAAACAGCTGCTTCACAGGTGGAGAAATATTGCGCACAGTGGTTTTCATGCTGGGTGCCAGACTTACCACAGGTAGCTTGATGAGAATCTTGTATCTCCATGGAGAATCTGATTGGAGGGAAAGCAGGTGGCTGACATGCAAAGAGAAGGAAACAGGTCTAACTCAAGCTGGGAACTCCAGCTGCAGGGTGGGGAGAGTCGGTGGCCATGCTTACGTGCCTGAAAACTCGCCAACACTGGTCGTCTGGTTGCTCTTGCACTTGATGAATCGGCTCTCAGACTCCCTCCTCACATACCTTTTCTCAAGGCTTTGAGTTAGTGCTACCTCAGTCTATTTTTAACAGCTACATTTTCCATGATTAGATTTTAATGCTATTTATTTATTTAAACTGAACCAAACAATTCCACATAAGCTGAACATTCCAGTGGGCATCACTCTTGGCCACACAGAGGATTCTAAATCTAGTTTAAATTGCATTCCTTGAATGGTAGAAAAAGCTGGGTCATGTGCTGAAGCTTGGTGATGAATAATAAAGTCATTCTTTCACAGATTGCAAACACTTTATAAAGTAAAGATAAACAGGTTAAAGATCATTTGATGACTGCACTGTCTATACATAGCAGTTTTCCCTCTTCAGCTCCTAGCTGAATGTGTATTGCTTACTCTCACCATCTGCCATAACTGAGGCAGGTCCTTGGTATTCTCACTGAAGTTAAAGGGAATGAAGAACTTGGGATAATTAGACTCAATGTCTCTGTCAGTTTATTGCAATTATCTGGGAATATGAAGTTTTTAGATCCCTCCATCCTGCATGGATAGCAAAGGCAGGTATGAAAATTTGGCTTCTCTCAAAAACACCTTTGCACAGACAAAGAGATAATTTCCACAAATCTGTGATGTAGCTGTTTCTGAATGTTTGCACTAGGCTTCCAAGACTTCCTGGTAGGAAGGGAGAGTGTGCTTCCCAGTTGCATTCATGTTAATAAAATAAATCACTTGTATTAAAATTAGCAGCGGGCAAACTGTTTCAGTTAGAACAAGAATTATCCTGGATTGGTGCCAATCCTCAAAATTAATTCCAGCCAATTTTATTTTTAAGTTTTAAAAGTAATAAAAAATAGTAAGCATGCAATGTATATATAGACATACACACAGAGAATAGCTCAGGGATTAGAAAAAGATGCGTTTTGCATCTGGAGCCTTAGCTTTGCATATGCATGCAAGCAACTTCACTTATGTGAATTATCCCCGGGTACCATACACTATTTCCTTTCTAATCAGGCACCAATATATACACAAGGCTTTGGTGCATCAGGGTGCTATCACCTGCAGAACATCACCATTTGTGCATCTAGTGAAGAAAGAGGACACTTGTTAATAGGACAAAGCTGGCTCCAATTAAACCACATCCAGCACATCGACTCCGCTTTCTGGAAACAGAGTCATCCCCAAATATTGTATTAGGAAGTGTAGCCAGCCCTCCTTACAGCAGGATGTGGCTTCCAAATACCACGTGTTGCATATAATTTATTGCGTAAATTAAAGTGGGGGGAATGAAGGGTGGGAGGGATGAGGCTTCACTGGGCTGTGGCCTCAGAGAGGAAGATCAGTTTGGTTTACATGGGGAGCATGGGGGTTATTTTGAGGAGCTGGAGGAAGGGAGTGTTGTCAATGTACAATTTTTCATACATCATAAACTTCATTTCTTGGGATTTTTTTTAGCAGCCTAGAAACAGATCATTCCCCTGTGAGGCTTAACAGCACCAAACTGTGAACATAAGGCTTAGGGGTTTTGTTTGGATTGTTTTGTTTTCATCTTCAACCTTCTTCTTCAATAGCTGCAGGAGGTGTTTACTTGTTCAGTCTTGTGCAGGTGCAATAGTCACATGTGAGGTGAGGGTGTGAGGATGCTATCTTAAGTTTAGACTGACTGCCTAAAGTTTAATGAAACTTGTTTCACTGCTTAGGTAGCTCTGACCTGGCCTATGCAGTGATACATAGTGCTGTCCAGCACACCCAGATATCTCACTCCTGTATGCTTTATCTTCTTAGGAACAGGTCAACAGGGATATTGTACAGGATGTACCATAACCTTTCAGGAAAATGCACATTTTTTACAGACTCATACACACTTTTACCACAATAGTTGTATTTTTTTTTTCACCAAACTTATGGCCCTCCACAGCTCTTGATTAGATATATCTTCTAGAATGGAAACAGAACTTTGCAGCCACCTTCTTTCAAATTCACCATGAGTACCTTCACACATTCCTGTTCTTCTAAGAATAGCACTGTGTGTCTTGGTGAGAATGAACAATGGAGCTTGCTAGAAGGGCCCCCCAAAGACACAGTTCTAACTTGTCTTGAAAATGCCAACACACATGAAAAGTTGCTTTTGTAGCTGTAAGGAAGTGATGGATAAATTACTTGAGGTTCATGCAAGTATCGGCAAATTAGTTTTGTGCCAACTGTATAGGGGCGAGGACACTCAGAGATGGGCTCCCAATAGTGAAAGAACAGGAACCTTTAGATCTGCTAGGGGTCTGGATGATGTAACGATATTCTGTGGTTTACATGCTAGTAAGTCAGACTACCAGATGATGCTAAACATCAATTATTATCTTCCTTTGTACACTTGCCACTCTGGAACAGCCAATACTATGAACCAGCTTCTTCTTGAACAGCTGTCACCTCACTTTAGTATGTACAATATATGTGAAACATAGTTTGTTTTTTGTCCAAAAAGTTAATAAACATAATAAAACTGCAAGAGACCAATTAGTAAAATAAAACTGAATCCTGCCTGAGGACCTCCCTGGAAGAAGCTGTTACAACACTTCAAATACATATTAACCGGGCCTTATGGTCTATTATTTAAGCAAAGGCATTTGTTTGGCCAGAGTGTTCAGGTGATACTTAAGGTCAAAACCTTCACGGGTCTGATGAAATCTGTGATCAGCTGATGGAAATGCTTATCTTACAATAAACTTGAAAGACTGTCCTGCACAGAAATGACACACAGGAGTTTGTTGTTGGGCAGCTCTGTGAAACCAGCTTCAGTGTCCGTATGTGTTTTGTTATCCCCAAGTCCCTTGCAGAAGACTGACAGACTGCTGAGGCACTGCTCAGAAGAAAGGCTGCTGCAGGATTCATCTCACTTGATGCAGGCATGCAGGGGAAGGTGTCTTCCAGGAGCCTGCCTGCCACAGGCTGTCATGCTGCATCTCTGATGGGGTCTGTGGAAGACAGGTTGTGGTACTTCAGCCCCTGAACAATATCACTGGTCCCCCATCTCTATTTCATGGTCTGTAAGATTCTCCCACAGTGACAGTGGGATGGTGTGAGATGCATTTGTTTGGTCTTGCACGATGAAGATCAGACAAGACCAGTGAGGAAGACCATCTTCACCAGACCAGAGAACAAATTAGTCCAAACTGAGCAGTCCATTGTGGCAGCCCTTATGCTGCCCGTGAATGAAGGCAGACTGGGGAGCACCAAGGGGAAGGCTGTTGCATGCTGAGCCCATGATCTGCTCACTCTCCCATCAGACTGGTAACCCCCACAGCGAGAACATTCATGTACACTGTATGGTGAATGGGCTACCTTGTCTACTTGATGTTATGGACACATGGGAGAATCAGTGGAAGCAAAACTTATCAGGATCTTTTTCTATCATCTCTGCAAACCCAAGAATTATACCTTCTTGTCTTAGGTTCATTAGGGGACTCGGTGTGTTATGCATTTAATGTATTTCACATGGACAATGTTACATCTCTTTTCAGTAAATAAGTTGAAAGAGCTGTTCATGTCATGCAAGACACAAACAGTTTGTCTGTAATCCAGTATCTTAGATCCTCACCAACTTTGTCAGATTTTCTTGTTTTCAAATTCCTCATGTTAAAAATATGAGTCAACATAGCTTTGAATCTTTGTTACCTTATTAACCAATGATGTGTGACTCTACCCATAAAATATTTACGTAGACAACAGTCTTGTGCTCGTAATGTATTTTCACATTACTTAGTAATTTAAAACATGCCAAACCTTTCCAAAGAGGAGAAACAATCCAAACATGAAACTGATGTTGACCTTAAAAGGCTGCTACTTTTTATTTTAAGTCAAGCAACAATTGTTACCGCAGATTATTCACTGTGCATTCTTCATAAAACTCTTTATCAGCAATGACCACAAATAGAACTCTGAATCAAAAGAGATAAAGTAGACGGAAAGGGATCATTTACATCAGCAGCACGACTTGTAAGGGTGTTTGTGGAAGACCATATGGAAAATATATAATTTAACATTTAATGTTACATATCAATGAGGTAAATCAATTATATGTCTATTTTAGAAAGTTGCTGAGTTGTGTGTTTGACTGAATCTGCATCTGATCATTCTTTGCATTAGAAGAGTATGCATGAGTATGCAAATGCATCTATTTGTATTGACTATGTATACACATGCATGAAGGTTTCTGTATCATTTATGTGTGTATTGGATATAGTTTTTGGGGGTTTTTTTTCTGTTTTCAGGTCCTGCTTCTGTTATTAGGGTACCAGGTGATAGTATAGAGAGCATTTATTGTGTGCTCTGGAGTACACTATGGGTGTACTAAAACCTAGGTGACCTAGACTCCTTAAAATATTATCCTCTTTTTTTTTTATTTCCCATGATGATCAGTAGAAATGAATTTCAGCTCCCCAGGTCTCAGGACACAGCCATGGTATGATCTAGGGCTGGTGAAAGAATAGACAAAATTAACATTCTTATTTATCATGTGGATATTTATGTAATACATAACATTTTCAGTGTGTTCAGTGGCAAAAGATGGCAATCCCCATGATGTATAATAAATGACATGTGTCTCCTTTGGCAGACACTAAATCCATTCAGCTAACCAACTATTTACAATGCTTTACTTATGAAAAAAAAAAGAAAGAACAATAACAAAAATTCACAACAATCTACTGTTTCTTCCTGTCTCTCAGAACACTTTTCCAGGGTGAGCCATGTAACTTGGAGAGCTGTTCACTAAAGGTAATATCTTAATCACACTGTTTCCTGCAGACTGGAGCAGATCAAAGAAACAATAAAACCTCTGTCAAGTACGAGACAGAAAACCTGATCACACCATGCTTCTCAGGTGACCGGCAGGTGTTGAAGATTTTTGGGACAGCATTTGTGACTAATTGCTCAGTTTCTGCACCTCAAGTTTGTTATATACATTCATGTTGAAAAAAAAAAAAAAAGTCTTTTACAAGATTTCTTTTTTCACTTCTAACTTTGTATTTCACTTGTAGTGGCATGGAAATTAAATACGGTATTTTATAGAGGACATGTAGTGCTCAAGAGAACAAATATCAATTTTCAGTTTGCATTTTACCTTTTTTTCCCATCTTTCTTTTCAATATTGTACCATTATTAGTCAGACTTTTGCTGTTTTTCATCTTGACCAAACAGCCCATTAAATGATTGAAATGTAGGAAAATATTCATATTTGCTTCAAAGTTCTTTTAAAAAAAGCAGAGACATTGCTATTGGCCCTGATATGTAAAGCTGCACTGCCTGTTCTGTGATAAATCAAGCCCACTCACACTGAACCTGATAGCAGGCAGGGTGCTTGATGGCTATAGTAAGAGGAATGAATGGGATAGTAAGGAATCTGCAGGGATTTTTTTGAAAATACAATTACTTGACCCAAGGGCAGAGAGCAACAAAGACCACTCAGGTGGAGGGGTGTCAGTCTCTAGGATGTGACAGGCTAATCCCTCCCTGCAATGGACTTTTTATGTCAGTATTAATATCTATGGTATATTTCTATTTTTCTTTTTTTTCCGTATCTGTCAGACAGTATTTTTCTCAATGCAGGTAAGTGTTCTCGTCTTAGACTGGAGTTTGGATGATGAGACTAGTAAAGTTTTTTAAGATTCTTGTTGGATCAAGTTCTTGGAAGAGAGCATATGTGGTTGATTTTTTTAAAAGTTGTATGTTAAATTAAAAAATTTATGATCTAGAAAATTTCACACTGAAATAAAACCTGCAGAGACATGTATTGTAATCATGGTGTTTAGCAGGTACAGCAGTTATATAAGACCACAATAATTTTAGGTGTAGAATAAGGTAGAACTGTGTGTTCAGATTAACTGAAAGGCTGTCGAGCACTTTTCAAACGCCTATCAGTCCAACAGTCCTATTCTAAAAAAAGTCCAGTTTTCGTTACTTTACTTATCATTCCAATCCTATTCCATGTGGTTGCTTTTGACTTGGCTTGGATTTGCAAGATATGAGGCAACTTCCAACAGAATGCAAGGGTGACAGAGCATGGGGACAGGCTGTTCAGAAAGTTTGTGGAGTCTCCTTCTCTGGAGATATTCGAAATCCACCAGGACATGATCTTGCAAAACCTGTTCTGGGTAAGCCTGCTTTAGCAGGGAGTTGAACTAGATGATCACCAAAGGTCCTTTCCAACACCAACTATTCCATGATGCTGTGATTCCATGATTCCGTGGTTTTGTGATTATGTGAATTGATGGCAGACTATTTTATTTCAATGTAGAAAATCATCATATAGGAGGAAGCCTAGTGAGTATCCTTCACAGCAGGGTTCTCCTTGTTGTAAATTAAGAAGGTCAAAGGCTGCTTCTTATTGAAGATGGTAAGAGTAAGATGTGGTGTGGTGTGGTGTAACTGGGAGATTTCCATCTGTGGGGAGACAGAGTGGCGCAAGGAGAGGAAGGTGGGACATAGGGCAAGGAGTTTGGAGCCTGCTGCAACTTCTGTTGGTCATGTGTGATAAATGGCTGCAAATTATTATCCCTTGACTTTTCCTCTTGTTACAGGTAGGAATTAAGTCTTCCCAACATATACTGAGTGAAACCTGACCCAATAAAGCAGATGCCATTCTCTCCCAAAATATGTGGGGAGGAGTATGAGGAGGTTTTCATTATTGACTGACTGGTAAATGAATGAATGCTCCCCATGCCAGTCTCAACATTCTCTTTCACCTGCCTGATTCCTTCAGTTGAAGGTCTGAAACCTTTCATACCATGTCCCCTGTTTTCCAAGGGTATGGTAGAAATAAAACATGGGGTTAAACAACTTGGCCTAGTCCTTTCTACTACTCCTAGAAATACCTATGATAAATTTGCTAAAACCTTTTTGAGCTCTGGCAGTGTACAAGGTAAGGCTCAACCAGTCATTCTACCTTTTGTTGTCAGTTTTTGAACTGTGGTGGAGTCTCTTGGAATAGGAACTTTCTGGAGGAGGAGAAAAGCGGTGGCATCAGCAGCTAAAAACAAAACCTGTGTTAAAAGATGTAGATGAGTAAGACTGCCAAGTGTCATTCTAATGCCAGGATATGAGGCTGAATTACTTATCTTACTGATACATGATAATTTGATTATATGTTCACATACCATTTTAAGAGGATCTTTGCCTGATTGAGGGTACCTGATAGCAGAAAATACTAAGCAATGCTCAGCTGCATTCTCCTTGTTCAATGTGTGGCTGGATGGCTAAATGCCTTATTTACTGCATTCCCTTCTAAAATTAGAATTATAAATTTTCTCACAAACTTTGCTGTGGTATTTGTGGGGATATTAGAGAGATTAAAAAACTAATTAGTGCATATCTTTATCAGACTGCTGTGAAACAGACTGGATTTATTTCCATTTAGAGATGAGGAATCAGAGCACAGACAGAATAAGCTAGAATATATTATCTTTTTTTTTTGAGGTTGATTGAAGGTAACTAAAACATTATTTTTAAGTACCGTTTTTATTATATATTATAACAAGAATTGCAGGTGCCGCCTTCACAAAGATTTCCTAGGAGTGGCTCCAAAATCCATTTAAAGTGATTAGCAGAACTAAACATGGTTAATGTTCTGACTTCCACATATAGGGATAGTCTGTGTTTTGTTTTATTCATCACTTTAATGCCATGTGACATTTAATGTTAAATGGATTTCCCACCTACATTTGGTATTTATAAAGGTTTTTGTTCAGCTTGTCCAGAATTTCCAACATATGATTGTTCTAACACTGAGGAAAGGCCCCAAATCTACTGTTTATCTGCCAAATGCTTACTTGGTGGAAAACAAGTAACAGGAGACCTTTCAACAATATCTTCCCCTTTTACTAGTATCAAGTATGTTTATCTAATATGTTTTGGTACAAATAATCCATTCCTACATACTTAAAAAGCTGAATTCCTTAGGTATAAGGTATTTGCAACTATTGTCCATAGTAAAAGGAAAGGTGTTTTTCTTTCCTTTGTGTTTGATGTAATTTTACCATGCATTAGAGACAGACAGTTTGCACTTTTACACTGCATTAAAAGAGAGCAATCACATCTCAGCAGCCATGACCT
>PYHW01010093.1:3038800-3107417 GCA_013186435.1 Turdus rufiventris
ATGACCTTTGGGCATAAAGGACAGAGATTAAGGCAGGGCAAGAAGTCTGTGGAGTACCACAGGAAGGGCAGCACATGCTAAATGAACCAGCATGAAGTTCACTGGTCATTATTTTTTAACACAGTTGATCTGGTACTGTGAATTGATATCAAATCAGTGATTTGGACTATGTGGCAAGTATGAGGAACCCAAAACTGGATTTTCAATTTCATGGAGATGTGGCCTGGGATTTTACCTTGTGATTGTTACCACAGACGAGCTAATGTGTGTCACTGGTTTAGATCTCAATAGCAACTTCACAGCCTCTCTTGGGCAACTTGCGTTGGTGCTTGGTCACTCAGTGGAAAAAGTGTTTTCTGATGTTCAGGGGAAATGTTCTGTGTTTCATTGTGGGCCCTTTGCCTCTGATCCTGTTACTGGGAACCACCCAGGGAAAAGACTCACCTCCATCCTCTCTGTATCTTCCCTTTAGGTATTTACATGTACATTAAGAACCCTGTGAGCATTCTCCAAGGTGACAATTCCCAGCTCCTTCAGCCTTTCCTTATAGGAGAGACACTCTAGACCCTTAATAATGAAGAGGCTCCTGTCAACCTATTTTTCCAGCCTTTTGGGGTCACTCTTGATGACTGAAAGACCCTCTTATTCATCAGCCATTTCCCCCAGTTTTGTGTTATGTGAAAACTTGCCCCTGGGTTACCCCACTAGCTACCAACATCTAACTGGACTTCATCCAGTTACTGATCACTACCCTCTGGGTCTGGCAGTTTAGGAATTTTTCAGCCCATACTTCATCAGATTCAGTAGGAGAGTGGGAGACAGTGGCAAAAGCCTTTTTCAAGGCAGAAAATAGCCACTGCTCTCCCCTGGTCTACTATGGCAGCCACCTCATGACAGAAGGCTGTCAGGTTGCTTGAGCATGACTTGCCATTTATTAATCCGTGGTGACTATTCCTGATCACCTTCTTGTACTTTGCATGCCCAGCAATGGTCTCCAGGATCAGCTGCTCCATCATGTTCCCAGGCACCGAGTCAAGGCTGACCTGCCTGTAGCTCCCTGGCTCCTTCTTGAAGGTGAGAACAACACTTGCTTTGCTCCAGTCTTCAGGCACCTTTTCCAGTCACTATGATCAAACAAAGACTATCACTAGTAGATCAAAGACTGTTGAGAATTTTGAACAGGCTTTAAAAGATTATAGCCATTAGGTGAACATAGCATAATTGATCAATTTAATCTCAGTAGCCCTTTATCCAATGAAGACAAAATTGAAAGTTTTTACTATTACAGTAAAAAAAAAAAAAAAGCAGATGGAGAAAAAAAATATTATTAGTATAACTGCAGAATTAAGTGATTTTTTTCTTTAAATTTCATTGATTTTGATGTATTTGTCATGCTGTCTTTTGCAATTCTGATGACTGCAGTACTGATGATGAAAATAAAACCTGGCATTTACTGTTTAAACCTGAACAAATTTTGTATTTGCTTTCAAGTTTGAACAAATCTTGGTGTTTTTATTAAAATAAATTGATTGTGAAGGAAGTGTTGGAGCAGATTATTTTTCAGGCCCTGCTGATTCTGTTTATTATCAATATTTGCTGAAAGCAATCTAAGTCCTGCTGAGCTGTAACCAGAAAGTTACTTCACTGTCCAAATATTGGCAGCAGTTAGGAAAAAAGTTCTAATTTATTCCAGTCTCTTGAGTTTGCCATTTTATTATAGACCTACATTTGTAATGATAACATTATTGACCATCTTTAGTTAATATGAGTAATAAATGACACTTGAAAGTTTGTTTTTATCTAAGGTTTCCTTAGGTTATCTGCACCTTATTTCTTTCCTTATAAAACTGATCTATGTGATGAGAGTTTTATCATTCCTGTCATTTCTTATGACAATAAAACCAAACCTTTTTCTAAGTGACATTGGACACTGGTGTTATGACTTCATATTGAAAATAAAAAAATAATCTTAGCTATTTTGTTGGCAATCTGCATGAAGATCCAGTTTAGAAATATATGGTTGTAGCAAAGAGCTGTGACAGTGAATTGAATCCTTTACCAGCATCACACATGCTGAATGATTACATCCAATCTCAATCATCCTTTCCATTCCTTCTGTGGCTAACAGTTATGATATATGAATGAAGAATTTTTAAATTTTCTTGAAACTTTGATATAGCCACCTCTCCCTAATCTCTTCATTAGGAAAGATGGTGCCAGAAATGGATATACATACTGTTCAGAGACAGGTGATCTTCCCTTTCTTACAGAAATCTACTCTGGCCTTGAAAATTTATTTAATGCTCTCTGCAACATACACAGTGTAGGCAAATTAATGTACGGAGAGGTTTATAAGAGAGAATCTGAATAGAACAAAATCATTTAGGTTAGAGAAAATCTTTATGATCATCAAGTCCAACCCTTAACTCAGCACTGCCAAGGCCACCACGAAAGCATGTCCCAAATACACATTTACCTGTCTTTTAAATGCTTTCAGGGATAGTGACTGCACCACTTCTCTGAGCAACTTCTTCCAGTGCTGAACAACCTTTTCCACAAAGAAATTTTTCCTAACATCTAACTTAAACCTCTACTGATGCACATCGAGGCCCTGTGCTCTTGTCCTATTACCCGGGAGAACCTTCACTTCAGTGCAATGTCCTTTCAGGTAGTTGTAGAGAGGGATAAGGTCTCCCCTGAACCTTCTTTTCTCACAAATGTGTTTTGTGTTCAATTTCTAGGGATCTTCACTGATACTCAAGAGGGAATTTACCTTTCTGTCTTCAGAATACTCTCCTCTACACTATCTAAGAGGATAAACTATTTTCTGGGGGAAAAACAAAAAAGAAAAAACTAAACAAACAGCCTTGAATTCTGCTTACAGCATCTTTTTCTGTGGCTTGCTCTGAGTATTTGGCCAATTGTCAGCTATTCAGGAAGGTAGTTACACAAATTTTAGCCGCTGTTATTTAGAGTCATACCAAAAACTTCTTTACAGTTACTTGAGAGCTATGTTTAAAATGCCACCAGCCAGTCAGCAAAGATAAACTGTGCATGTGGTTTAGTTGACTAAACTCACAAAATAAATAGTGAAGAGTCATAAAAAGGCCATAAAAACCATAAGGTCATAAAAACATCAAAAATTGTAAATATATTATCAGAAATGTTTCATAACTACTTAAAGAGTAGCTAGGTGGTATGAACTACTAATAATTTGCCTTTGCTATTAATAGATCCATAAATTTGACTGATGAACCTCAAAGGAGTATTATGGGCTTCACAACAGAGACTGAGAGTTTGTAGTACTTTATTTCAAAAGTACGTAACTTAGTGGAATTGTACAAACGGAACAGTTTATTCAGTTGAAGTTAGAGTACCAAAATCTGGCCATTCATGAATTAAGGGTCAGATCAAGCCTCCCTTTGACCTCAGTGGGAGCTTTGCCATTTGCATTAATGAAAGTAGAATCAAGCTATCAATGTTTTAAAATGGTTCAACAGGGAGTGTTATTGAAATGCAAATGTACATGTTCTCTTAATCTGAACTTCCCATCTCCCCATTCAGAGCTGTTTGTTGAGAGTTTTATTATGGGCTGTTACTCTGGGACCTGACTTAGACAAAGATTTTCATGTGCTCATTAGAGGAATATCCTGTAGTTCAGGGGAATATAACTTCCAATTTTATAAGTATAACTCTAAGCAAATTTTATGAGTTTGGTGTAAAAAGCAACCAAGCCTTGCTGTATCACCAAGACTGAACAAAGGTGAAGCTAACTATCCTAATCCATTTAGTTGAATAGAGTATGTTCACTTAACACTTAGTGTGGGTTGACCTGGTTGGTGTCATGAAAAAGAAAATCTTTCAGGTATTCAATTGCCAGGAGACACTATTTGCAATGGTCTCACATAACATGTAAAACTACCTAAGACTTGCGTAGTGAAAACAGAAGTTTGAGCTCATGTATTTGATATAATATAGTGCTAGCTCAGTTTCATTCTTTGTGTTGTCAGCACAAATGAGTGGATGAACCAAACAGGCTCCATTTTGTTCAAACTGAACCATACCTGTCTTTCTCCTGCCTACCACAAACCCCCTTCCTATTGCAAAAGCTTGGCTTTCTCTTCCTCCTCACCAGCAACAGTAATTACACCAAACCAGTTTCACTGGGGAGCAGACATAACCTGTCCAGCTTGCTTGAGATCTTGAAAAGCAGTCCAGAGCTTTCAGCTGCAGCCAGCAGGCCAGCCTACATACTTGTTGTCGGCCCAGTCAGGAGTGGACACACTTAGACACAGTTGGTTGCTTGCCCAGGCAGGAAATGCACACCTTCTGACTGGTGGCTTTGAGGCAAAGTCTCACATCCAGCCTCTAAGCAGGACAGATGTCAGCATCACTCTCATTGGGAAAAGACCAAAGGAATTATTTTGTGAGAGATGTGTTACACAGACCTGCATCAGGTATTTCCTGGAGCTCTTTGAATACAGCAGTTAAGATAAAGCAAAGCAACACCTTCTCCTCCACCCTCAAAAGAAAACTGACAACTCTTCATCCCCCCAACAAAACACCAAACAAAAAAGTTTAAAATCCAATTGCAACTGCTTCATGTTGTAGTGATGGAAGAAAAGAGGTAAATGGATTAGGTCAAACTCTAACTCTTTCTCTACTAGATATTGATTCAATCACTTCACTGGGACATAAGGGCACTTCTGTTCAGGTTACAGTCTGTTACTATTGCATATGGTAATTGTTGCAAATTTAACCTTTGTTCTGGGTATGTAGTAAGCTAATTAAAAAGACAGATAGCTTGCTCATTGTTATTAAAAGACTAATAATAATATCTCTGATTTCCCTATCAGTAGTATTTTAATTGCCAAGGACACATGGCAGGTCACAGTGCCACCTACACATTTTACAGGGACCATCCTTATTGTCATATAAAAGACACAAGCTTGCTTATTCTCTCATATAACTATCCATATTGTTTAGCTTTTAACCTACTTTCTGGCATGGGTTTGGCCTTGTTCCTCAGATGTGTCCTAGATACAACTTGTTAAGAAGTATAAGTTAAGAACCACCTGCTATTGACTGCTGAATGGTTGAAGTTATCATGTCCAAAGTTGGCAGGGAGGCAGAAGTCAGAAAGTGTGAAAGCCATGAGCTCACATTTATTATTCAGAACAGAGAATGATCCCTAAATAATTTTGTTTGCATGACTAGATTTAGAGTATAAATTTCCACTGTCATAATACTTGTCATTCCCTTCAGAACAAGTCTTGGTCTTTCAATACCAATAATTCTCTGTAAAGAAGAAGCAGAGGTCAGAAAAGCTTTCCCAGGGTTATTTAAACAAACATATTCATTCAATTTATATCCACTTTCTGTACTTTCATCCAGAAGTCATTTTTGTGCAGGTGAAGAGGACTGTAAGTGCATGAAAGTGATTTTATAATTCTAGAAGATGCCAAAGATCCTGGATGGCCCTGGGCCACAGTGAAATTTAGAAGAGACATGTAATTTCATGCACTTCACTCCACATTGTGAAACCGGAAGAATTTTTGGGGGCACTTTGGGTGTACTGAGAACTTTTCCAGGTGATACCTATATACCTGTATGCTTGCACCTACGATTATGGAGCAATATCTTCACCCATCACTTGGTTTAGATACTAGTTGAAGTAATTTTCCTAGTAGCACAACTCTTCCTAAGATCCAGCATGAGTCCATGGGTCTGAGAGGAGTACTACTTCCGCTCCTATTAAACACTGCTTGCAAGCACTGCAAGCCCTTGTGCTTGTCTTGGAAAACTCCCCATTGAGTAACTTTGCTGAGGAGGATTAGTCCTGCTTAGTTTATGAGATCCAACATAATCACAGCTGTGATGATGTCGCACCTAACCAAGAGAACAAAGCAACCACGTCTTGCATGTATTGTTTTTGTTTTTGTTTTTTTAGGTTTTTTTTCAGGATTTTTCCCCTTTATTTATAATTAACTACAATTTGTTCACCATTTTGAGGGGATTTATTTTTAAATTTGGTTGAAACTCTTTTGTACAGAAGTCTGTGTTATATGAATTCAAGGTTTAGTTAGCAATGGATTAAGTTGTGGGAGACTCTGACCTTGTGATACTACCATGTTTCTGCTAAACAAAGTCCAGTATGCCAAACAAAGATGTAACAAGTAGTTACGAAATGGCATGGCTATTACACATGCTTTTGATTCTCATTGTCTGGTGTTTATTTTGGGATAATTCTGTTTTGAGAGCGGAAAAAACAGACTGCAAATAAAAGGGAGGCATTATGCTACACACTTCTCAAAAGGATAATGGAGGGCTCTTCAGGGAGAGCCAAGGAAATAGGAAAATTATTTTCAATAGTGAAAGAAAAAGGTAAGAATATTCTGGGGCACCATGACAAGTCAGAAAAATAATTATTCACCCCCTTGCGCAAAGCCTGAGTAATTTACTGTTGCAGCTCACAGTTTGCATTGTTTCCCTCCTGTGTAAGGTTTCTAGGTCACCATCTCTGGTGCTGTTCTAAACCATGCAGCTTCACTCCCAGCATACCATCCTCCTGTCGGACAGTGGGAGAATCTCTATTGCAGCTTCCAGGAGATGTTTGAGTTAGTTGGGACTGCATTTCCACTACTGACTTCTCTCTGAGCCTACCCCACCCATGAAACCAGATGGTAGGAAAGTAAAGAAGAGGAAAGGGAACAAGTCGGACTGAAAGTCAAATGAACCCAAAGACTTAAAAGAGTGCAATAATAATTATCGAAAATCATAGTCCAAGAGACACCAATGCCATTTAAAGATGAAACTTTAGTTAGTGACGTGGATTCAGCCCTTAGTCCCAGAAAACATAATCTAAGTTATCTACTTGTAGTTTTATAGCTCCATAAATCTTTGAGGCCAAATTCTGTCCTTCTACACATGCAGAAGTCCATTTATTCCATGGGGAGTTCCACTCCTATATCAGAGGGTAAAATCTGGTTATATTTTCTAGATAGCAATAGGAAAAAGGGGAGGTCTTTCACTTTCAAAAACATTTACTGTATCCTAGCAATGTGCAGCAATGCTATGCAAACCTGACAACAGACAAACGATATTAAGAGATATTAAACCTTAAAGAAGATGATGTGATAATCTTTGGGAATCTGTAGGTAGGGCAACTTTGAAACATTGATTCTGGGCACAAAGCAACTAAGGCAATATAGAAGGAAATATCTTCAACCCTTGTGTTGAGATTGATGCAAACCTCAAGAAAATATAACTGTCCAGAAATATAAACAGACAGGGGAATTAGAAGAAGCAAACATTTTGTTCTCAAGGTTCTATAACTAGAAAAAAATATATCTACCTTTTTTTTTTTTATCATGTGTAGGCTGCGTTTGCAAAATCTTAGCTTGAGATTGTTGTTTTATAGCTTAGAGCTTAAGTGATTTTAAAGTTCTTAAAAGCAACAACTAAACTCTCTCCATAAGCAAATAAAGTATGAATCAGCTGTTTAATTCTCCAGGATAAAAAAATTAAAGCAACAGGAAGAAATGTACTAAAAGAACTGTTATATGATCTTGTTAGCTAGAAAGTATAGCTAATTAGAGAAAACATTCTGAATTTAAACTTTGCTGGAATGAGAAATTGTTATTCACAAAGGCCCAGTATAGCTGTGCATGCAGCCTGCCACTATTTATGATGCCAAGTTGAGTCTTGAATAGGTTGTGCAATTACCAGCAGAGGAGAGAGAAATGGAAGTCTGAAGATGACAAATACTCCTGGCTTCCATAATCTCAACTTCTTTCAGCCATATTTACCAATTTACAGAAACATGAACTGCGAACAGAGTAAAAGGAAAATGGCACTGCTGGGAGCTTTTCTATGGAAACCTTGAAACAACTTCATTTCCATCCTCTAAAACACCATAGTATGTGTTCTTAGTCTTTGTGACAAGGTTCTGCCTCTTCAGCAACTTACCTTCTTCCAATTACAAGAATTACCATTTGATCAGAATTTATTGTAATTCATTAGGTGCTCTACCAAAATCTTTCAAAGGAAGTTCGTCCAAAAGTAATTGCTAAGAAGTATGAATGAAAACTTGAGAAATATCAGACAGGAAAAGACTTGTTTATAGTCCTGCAAATGCAGCATCTTGGTGCATCTTCATGTTTTGTTGCTTTGCATACTTCTGACTTGACAGCATCAGCTCTGGAGGTTGTCTGTAGAGATCAAGGGAAGGAACAGAATTTCCAGAAGGAATTGCAGCACATCCAGCTGTGGTGGCAGGACACTCTGCTTGACCCTTTGAGCAGAGCTGATGCAACTTTTGAAACAATTTCATCTCCTGTCCCTGTTGAAGAGTCCAGCAATCATAAATGAAGAATGAGAGACTGGAACTTGAACCAGTTTTCTTTTGCATAGCTCAGCAATGGATGCAACTTTTTGACAAGAATTATATGCTAGTATTTTAAATAGCACTTACAAAATATTTACCAAAAATTATTTCTCATATCCAACTGTCTTAATATAATAAACAAATAGCTTAAAATGTAGACTAACAAAAAATAAAAAAGAATTACAGTGTTCAAGACTTCTTTATTATAAAAACACTTGGGAGAGATAAGAAAAAGTTCCTTTATGGAAACCTTTAAGAAATCCTCTGGCTGCTGTACATTTTGGTTCTTGAAGAGGAAACAACAGCATGGTTCTTCATTTACAGACATTTTTGCAGCTACTGAATGACTAGTCTGAAGCCATTATGGTTGAGACCCTATCTCATGATGAGTCCTTACTGCTGCCTTCTGCTACAAATGAGAGCAATGTCTGAGATATTTTTTTACCTAGATTCCTTTCCTTCTCATGAGTTTACCAGTGAATTGGGTCATTCTCTGTGCCCAGTGGTTTCGTGGTAAGTCATTGGTTTAGAGTCCTCCAGAATGATATCTTTAATTCACTTATGGAACTTCTTCACCAGTAAAATATGTGGGCTAAGCCCAAAACCAACACTAGCACATCTGGGGTATCTATATTTTCTGGCATCACTTTCCAGTACAGCCACATAATAATTAAATATCTAGCTGATATCATAGCCAGTCTGGATGGCTGTTTTATCAGATGTTAAATAGCAGGAAAACATACAAAAATAGCAATGGCGAGCTCTGCTTTATATGATAACCTCAGAATGCATCATACAAAATAAGACCTAATTAGCTCTTACTGCTGGTTGAAATAACATTGGCATTTATGTTGAAGTGAAGTCCCTTAACTGACAGCAATGGAGTCCTAATAATTGACTTCTGTGAATTCCCTGAGATGCTCTGGTGTTGAAGATAGGTATTCCCAAAGGAAGCCATGGTGGAGAGGGATGGTATGTCAGTGAGGTGACGTTTTCTTCATCCAGTGACCAAGGGAATGTGCTACATCTGACAAAGCCAAGTCAGTTTCTTTGTGCAGACTCTGTTTCTTTGTGTAAGAAACACAGCCCTCATAGTTTCTCACTTAAATCTGTGTCTCATGGTCCATTTCTAAGTTGCTAGTCATCACAGCCAATCTAATTGTCATCCTTCTTATCACTGACTTATGGTGTAACAAGATTAATCACAGGTCATTTAATCAAGCCAGATCCTCTAATTTCAGTTTGCATTTTTGTTTTTTTGATAAGAATTATCTGCATTAGTTCACTACTCCAGTACTGTGTCCTATCCATTCACAGCAGACACAGTGCCCCACAGGGCCCAATGTCTCTAGACAGCAAATTCTTCAGCTTTGTCATGGTTCTACCACTTCCTTTTCATGTAAATCTCCTGTACCTCCATCTGCCACCTGTGGAACAGGGTTAATTAAATCTGCCTCATATGCTGGGGCTGCTGGGTAGGGCTTAATTCCCTGGGTGTGTCTCTACTGCTGCTTTATTTTGGATGAGGCTTTTGAAGTGGACTTCTTGGTCTGCTCTGATTACCACACTTCGGTTCATCTTGGAGCACGTCTCACCATATGCTTCTTGAGTCCTTCCTTGTGCTCAGCTTCACATCTGATGCTGTTCAATCAACAGGAATGGAATAAAGCTAGTCTGAACTGAAACCTTCATAATATTTACCATAAGGGATATTGAGTCTCTGGTACTGTTTTGCGCTGCAGGTTCCTTCCTATTCCATGCAGGCCATGGTATGTAATGAAAGCATGGACATTATTATAACTGATGGCTGCCTTTGTGATCCTTGGATGAAGAGAACAGCAAAAGTATGAGGTTCTGTGTGCATTTCAGAGAATAAATGCAGCCTTTGTGTTTTAATCGCAAATTTTGGCTTTATTTCACTGTACTATTTTAGTGGGAGATTCCATAGTTTATATAAGAAAGTTTACCTTAGAAGATCTAATAGCAAATGGAACCTGCTTCTGCACTTATGTAAATAAAATCTGTTCATGCTGAGCTCATTCCAATTCATGGACATTAACCAGAAATGTTTATTTTTTTATACCTGGCAAATTTCCCTGAAATTTTCATTTGGAATCGATGCAGAAGGTTAACACCAGTAGTTTATTTTGATACACACTATATACACATCCTCAGATACTAAGCTACATTTGGGGTTACAGCAAACTTAGTATTTAATACCTCCACAGCAATATTCCCCTAACCCCACCATATGCTTGAAATGAAAATATAAATGCAAAAGAACTCTTATACACATCATTCCCTTGCTGGTCTTCTGTGTTTTAGAGCACACAGTATTTACTGATGCTGTCTTGTGGTTGATTCTTATTCCACTCTAATATATTTTATTCTGATACGATTCTGATTGTCTCCGCAGTATTACTTTCACTATGAAGAAGCATATGAATAATGAGGCTGAGAGAAATAATTTTTGTTACTTGCTCAAGTCAGTGTTTTTTCTTTCATCCTGTACAAACTGTTGGGTTGTTTTTTGTTTATCATCCCTATAGACAACACTACAGAAATCCCTGGCTTTTTGCATTGTGGCAAACTATCACTCACTTTTGTGCACATTATTTTATAGGCCAGCCATGCTCAGTCAGACCTCATTCCAATAAAAGTCTCTCCATGTCCTTTAGCCAGCAGGAGGTGCTGAGGAATGATGCAACAAATATCTTTTCACTGAGATAGTTGGGTTCCCTCTGTGCTCAACACAAAGATTTTCACTAACTTGTGAGATAGATCTAAGCATTGTCACATCAAAGTAAGGATTTTAGTTCTATTTTTAGGATGGCATTTGGCTGGAGTAGGGACATTCTTCTTTTGCTCTTGTTTTAATTAAATAACCTTTAAGACAAGTGAGCAGGAACATTCAATCCAAAGCAATGCTTTGTGTTACTCCAAGAGGGAGCAGTGTGAATACATAGCATTTATTAAAAACTTGGCTCTTTTTGATCTACTTGGGATAAATGACAATAAATTACAATGATAGAGGTGAGATAACCAATAAAGAGAGGAAATATTGCTAATCCTTAAACTAACTAGTAAGATAAACTGCAATCACAAGCTTCAGATGATATTTTATGTTAAACAGTGATCAAAGAAAATCCAAAGGAGGTTAGCAAATATAGAAAGATTTTCTTGCTGCCAAATTAGTGACTACTGGTTATTATTCACTCCTAAAAATCCCCTACATATTTGTTAGCAGTAGTCCTAACATAACTAAAATGACTACTGAACCCTTGAAACAGGAATCCTCACTCCACTTGCAGTGGCAAATTTCCATGGAGTGACTGAGTAAATATCTTCAGTGCTCTTCTAGGGAACTGTTAGTAAGGGCTGGAAAATGCGTATTACTTCACATGTCGCTGTATTTCTTCAATTTCTTGGATGTTTCAGTTCTCAGTGTGTGATGTGGACACCTTTCTTCCAGTAAGGTCTGTGAAACCAGATAATCACTGAACACAAACACTTTATTAACAAGGACAGGCATATGCAACTTGGACTATTTAATCAGCTACAAAAGTAATCACTGAATCAGCAATGAGTAGTTTAAAGAAAATATGAAATACCATGGAAGACACTAGGATGAGAGAATATATACTGTAATTCCCATCCATAAAAATGGGAGCCTAATAAATTATAAATGCCTAGAAAGATAATGCTGCTACCAAATCAATCCTACAATACTGCAGTGTATAATCACTTTGTGGACACTTAAAATATTCTTACAGTGATAAAAAAGCATTGCATGGATTTATCAGAAACAAATCTATCTAATTTTTCTTTGACAGATTAATTGGCCAAGCGTATAAGGATGAAGCATAGACTTGTTAGATCTTGATTTTGAGAAAGCTTTCCACACAGTCTTACACATTTTCTGACAAATAAACTGGAAAAATGCAGTGTAGATGAGTTCACCATAACATACATGTGGACAGATGTCACTTGTTAGTCTAGTTCTTATAATTATTTTCGTGAATGTCTTGAAATATGAAGCAGTGGATCTTCAAGTTACACCAGGAGATGGGAAGTGCCAGCACTTTCAGAGGACTGTGTTAGAGCCTGGAGGGACAATCTGATATGAGTGGTACAAATTCAGAAAAAATAACAAGTGTAGTTTGCCACAGATATCAACTGCATGAGTACAACATGGGAGATGTTTATGTGCTATGCAATAATATATGCAATATTGCTAGGACAATAAAGAAACCTGAAGACTATACAGCCCTTAAGCTGAGTAAGAGTAAGCTGCATTATATGGCTGAGTAAAGATGAATCTCACTGCAGAGAATCCTAGTAAGACTGCCTTATATTCTGTTTTACTCTGCTGTCCCTGGGGAGACTCAGTTTGAGTACTTTGTCCTGTTTTGGGCACCACATGATAAAATTATAGATAGATACACAGAAACAACCTGGAGAGAGGTCGGAGGAGAAGAAGAATGATAAGCAGTATGGAAAACACACAACATGAGGAAAGCTCAAGAGAACTGGCAGTGTTTAGTCTAGAGAGAAAAGATGAGAACAATGTGCCAGCAGCTTTCCTGCACACGGAGCTAGCTGTTCACCACGTCCACAACACTAAGACAAGAAGGTGATAATTTAATTTCCAGCAAAAAGTTTTGCTGCCCTGTTGGGGAAAAGCTGTGAGTTGGAGGGCAGTGATATGGTAGAGTAAGTAGGTCTCCAACAGAGATTGCAGAATCCAGTGCACAGGACAGATTTGTGCAGGGGGGAGGTGTCTCTGCAGCATGGCCCAAGGGACTGAGGATGCCTGAAAGCAGAGACAACATTTGTCTGCCAGTGTGTTCATGCTTTCTGTCATTCAGCTTTCTAACCAGAAAAGAAATTCCTACTGGATTTCAATTTATGACAAAGAGTTTTAGTATTTCTGTGATCTTTAAGGGATATTTATTTACCCAGTTGCCATTTATTTCAGTGTCCTATCTTCTTGCTCTGGCTCCTCCACAAAACTCATAACAAAATGTATGTTGCCATCACTATTTCACTTGGAGTTTATTGCTCACACTCCCATTTTGTGTAATGTGAAAAAAAATTCTCATATTTAGGAGTATGCAATATACCGATAACAGTTTAAAAGGAAAATATTGACATCAGTCTGGTTGTGATAATGTGAGTAAATATTTAGCTGACTCTTTAGTAGCTAGGTAGTCAAAAAATGCTGTGCAACCCAAAAATCAGATGTTTAACAAGAAGATTCAGTTTCCCTCACTCCTTTCCTGGCTCCAGAAATAAGAAGCAGTGACTTAGCTGCTTTCCACGTGTCTGGACATGTCAGTGTCTCAACTCATCTTATTTCAAATGCCGCTTTAAAACACATCTGTGCTGTAATGCATAAAAGGAACCTGCTGTGCAATAACATCTTATGTAAATCGTGACTTGTGGTTGTTGCTACAGCTCCACTAAGCATTATGAGCACATTTCATCCCTACACTTTAACTGGCTACTGCTTGTCTTAAACACCTGCCTTGTGTTTGAGATTGCAAACTTTTCAGGTCAGAGTTTACCTGATATCTGTACAGTGCCTCACACATTGCCCTCCTGCCTGTCATTCTCATTTGTACTCTAAGTATTGTCCACATTATCTACTTTAGTTCTACAAATCCAAACTATGTCTAAACTCTTCTTTGTAATACCCATAATTTTCCAATTCTGAGTTTTCCTCTGGGACTTTTATTAATCTACCATGAACCTTTTTGCTACTATATTAACTTCCTGTCCTTTGACTAAAGCAATGCTGCCCTACTCCTATTCCAAGAGGCTTCTGCAGTGATTATTTGCCTGTTCCTATTGCCCTGTCTGCTCTTCCACTGGCTCCTCCTTCACCACCACATCAAATGAAGTACCCCTTGCTCTTCTTAGGCTGCCTAATGGCTTGCTGCCATATTGCAAGCAGCCAGTTCTGTTCTGTCTCTTGGCCAGCTTTCATCACCCACATCCTAGATTTTCAGACATGTACTTGCACATTCCCAGCTCAAGGTTTCTCAGCAGAGTAGGCAAAATCAAATTTTGCTATCCCAGCATGTTGACTGCTGGTGTGTTGGCACTGTTGATAATGCTTTTTAATAGTTTCTCCTACTCTATTTAGTACGGCCTGTCCATATCAATCTCCTCTGTCCCATACTCTCTGTTTTCATCTCCCAATGCCCTTTTAGGTTAGAAATTTATGGGGGAAGGAATCATTTACTTGTTTCTTGATCCAGCACAATAGGGTCTTGGCCAATGACTGGAACTCACAGATAAATCATTCAGTCTTCATTAGCATCTCAAAGTTTCTGCTTTCCATTGCAACACACATGCTCTTTAACAAGATCAACAAAGTTACTCCCAAACTACTGATCATTAGGCATTTTCTTTTAACTCTGATGGATCCACCTCTCACTTCTTTATCAGTTTAGTCTCTTAAAATCTGTGCCTTTTAAGAACTGCATAAGACTTTTTATTTTCCCTTTTCTTTGATGATTAATTTGTCTTCCTCAACAGAGGATCCTTGATTCATAATTTATCATGCTTGTTCATTTTACGATTCCAAATTATATTACCAACATTTTTTAGCCCTGTAAATCATATAATCAGTCACTACTGTCAAATTTGAAGGGCATTATATGCTCAGAGGTATTGTCCACATCTTTCATATGTACAGAAGCTCACTGGAGTCTGTGGTGACCTCTAATGGTTGTAAAAACCTGGAGCAAGAACACAGGGATTTCTGTATTTCCCATCTTTCTCTTCATCTACAGAGAGCACATTTACTCAAACTGATGATTCTGTCAGTAGAATGAATCCAATATACTTTTTACTGATGCTTATCTTGTTCAACTATTATTTGAATACCCTGGAGAAAAGCCCATAAACCTCTAGAAGGTCAGCAGTATGCAGTTACTCTCAGCCACGCATTTTTTTCACTCCCAGTGCTGAAAATAAGACGCCTGAACACCTGGCTGAAATTAGCACATTCATAAAGGTCAACTGGCTGAAATTCACAGAGAGCAAAACAGAAGCAATAGTTTCAGGAAATGGAAAATTTTTGGCAGAACTAGCCACAGCATTTCTCACCATGGGGAGCACTGCTCTTTCAAATAGTTATTATCTTTATGGATTTCCAGAAGCTTGTTGGGTTTTTTTAGTGAGTGGCAGAAGTGCTAGAGGTACATATCTGGCAATTTGGTCACAGTGATTTCCCTGTTGGATGGGACTCCTGGCAACTTTCAGCATATTTACTGCACCCTACTGTGCTTGGAAAGAAGTCAATCCGCCCCGGAAAGAATCGCACAACAGCATTTGTGCCTGCAGCAAGACTGGAGATCTCATTGCTCTGCTTGTTTAGCCAGATGACTGCTGTATGACAACCTGCTTTGAAGTCCCAGGTCTCCATCTGGAATGAAGAATCTTCAGGCAAGGTGTACCTGCTATGTGCAACACAGCATGTAAGCTGTTAATAAGGGCTCTTAGTAAGAAGTCTTTTAATTTATTAAAATATAACTAAATGTACAGGCAGTGGCAAATGAAAAGGAAGATCAAGCAGAAAGTGCAGTTGGCATTTTACCACTATGGCACACAGATTAAAAAAACCCAACCTAACCAGAAGTCAGGAAAGACCATACTTGGTGAGTCACACTAAAGTCTGTGGCTAGGATAGAAAATGACAATTATTGTTACCATATAGAAGGTTGGACTTTGTGGGAAATCATAAGGATTGCTTCGGAATTATGAAACTGCTGAACTTCTCAGTGTTTGGCCAAGTCCCAAAAACACCAGTTCAAATTTTACTGTCTGAAGGCCAGTTTGATTAAAGAAGGAGACTAAACTCAAATGACTTGAGTTAGGATTTGGTCTGTTCTATCTTCTTGATCATCTTGCTATCCTGTAGAAAAGTTTTGGAGCATATGAACGATTTCTAGAAGAAAATAAAGCAAAACAAAACAATTTTTTTTCTTTGACCTTTGTTTTTTGCTCAAATAGAGGTAAAATTGTTAAACTTGGTAAAATTCAGCATTCATTGTTGGATAAAGATAAACATTACAAAATATATCTGCAATATTTTCTTAATTGTAAAGATTAGTCAGGCATTATGTATTTGGTTGCTACTTGGGCTCAGTTTTGAGATCTCAAAAGTCCCAGGTCCAATCTCTTGGTTGGAAAGAAGGCTGCTTCAAGAAAATAAGATTAGCAATCCCCTCTGTTTTTTTAGAAAGCTACAATGTTCTCCTTAAATGAAGGGACTCATCTTCTATCCTTTTCCAGACCACTTTTCCTAAGTATTCCAATGATCCAGTTTTACTGGCAACAAAATTACTAGAAAACATATACACTGGTAGTAATTTCAATATATATTTGCAGTTCTGGAAAAAGTTTCAAACAGTAATTTGAACTGTACAGGAAATCTTCAGATGTGAGTGTGAGCTAAAAATCGCACTACTTGGGATAGTGGTTTAGTTCAGAAGCACTGGGCAGATAAAAGATTTCCTACTCAGGATAGCGAAAAAAAAGGGAAAAAGCTTCGAAAAAGAGTTAGACATTTAAACAGGACCTGAAAGTTTTATATTTTAGTTAATGCAGAAAAAAAAAAAACCAAAATTGTAAAGGACTTGAAGATAATGAGTGTGTTTTTTTAATGGCAGAAACCAATTAAAAAAACATCCTTAGACCATTTATAAAGAAGGTTATTCATTAAAAGGAACTATAAATAAGATTTGGGCTGCAAAAAATTTTTGAGAAAAGACTCATTACTGCCTGATTGGACACTCTTGATTTATGACATGTCAGGAAAAATTTTCAGAAAATTAAATGACTAAGGGTAAGAAGTATGATAAACAAGTAGCAATTTATGTGAAGCGGCTGCCTATATGAAAATTGTTCATCATTCAATTAATGTGTGGAAACTCTTAATGAGCCAAATTTTGTGAAGATGTGGATTTCTCAAAGGTACAAGCAGAACTAAAGAGTTCAAAGACTTCAGTGCATGTGCTAGATGAATTTTTCTTATGTCAGATGGAACAGAAAATATGTCAATTCACTAGTCCACTTGAAAAGGCTTACAGAGAAATGCCCCTAACCTGATTCAAACACAAATTTAGATATAAGAATGAAAAAAGGCTTTATCAGCAAAAAAATCTCATGCTTTAAGGGCTAGAAAATGTCAGTCATTGAGTTAGTGGAAAAGTGAATATTGCTAGATGCTAAGTGAACTGCAAATTTGCAAAGAAAACAAGAGCAACAGCAAATTTTTTTTTTTTCACTTATATAAAGAGCAAGGAAAGAAGAGGCTTCTCATTAAACCTGTGGCAATTACTAGTAAACCAGGGCCGAGAACATAGGTTAGGCCCTTAAAATAATTTGCCTCTGAGTTTGGTGGGAAGGATAATGTTGGGCATGAAGGGTGGGGTGGAGGAGTTAATGAAATCAGAGTACAGAGGTGGGGAGGAAGAGGTGTGGAAGACTTGGTTTGTTCAGAGCCTCCAGAAAGCTCAAACAAATGGGAGAGGTCAAATAGTACTCTATCTTCAGTACAGCAACTGTGACTGTCAGTATTTTAAGAATACCTTCACAGCACTGAATTTGGCTATGCCAAGCACTGTTGAAGTCACAAATGTAGTGTTGGGCAGTTGCCTAATGGAAGGTGTTTGCTGCTCCTTATCCCAATTCTCTCCCACAGAAAAGCATATATATTTCAAAAACACCTTTTCCACTGGCATCCTCCCTGGCATGGCCAGTGCCTTGGGTGAGCATGAATGCTGGAGTCACTCACAAACAGTTGGTAAAATTTTAAAAGAAAACATCTGCTTGCTGCCTGCTATTTGAATTTCTTTAAATGATCAGAATAGTAGAAAACTGTGGACTGTAAAGGTACAAGCTTATTAGAATTGCACATTTTAAGAGTTTCCTTTCAGAGGAGTCATTCAAATGTTCTTTTAGAAGGAAGAACGTGCATTTAAAATGTCTTAAAGCAACCATGCAACAAAATACTGAAGGAATATTTAAAAGAACAACAAGTACAGTGGAGTAATTTTAACAAATAATAGAAACAATTAAGATAAAATAAATATAAACAAAGCTGAAAAGAATTATGGCATTAAATACACATGGATGCTATGACTAATGTAAAGGGAGATTGCATATTCTGTTATAAATGTTTAATGCTTTTATTTTTAACATTGTGGTTTACATTATGGCTATAATAGCCTTTCAGAAATGGCAGATAAATGACAATTTCAAGCTAAGAATTTTTCAACTACTTAAGGAAAGTTTGAATGCCAAGTTTTCTTATGATTTTTATTGCAGTATATTTACATTAAAAGCTTGAGATATATAAACTACAACAAAGAACCCTTTACTCAGAAATATAATTTGTTTGGAATTCCTATGGCTCTGCTCTCTTACAGCAATATGCATATATTTAAATGACAATAATAAATCTTAAGAATAAAATCTCAATGCTAACAGATTAAGATACACAATATTTTAATATAATATTTTATTTTGAAAGTTAATTTTACAATTCAACTGATACGAAAAAGTCATACAAACATTTCTAAGTGCCTATCTATTTAAATAAAACCACTTTCCTAGCATATGGTTTATGGTTACAAACTAATGGTCAGTTTTGTGCATTTTTGCAAACATATGCGTGCTCTATTGATGACTTTCTTTGTATTTTTGCATTACTATGGTTTTTATTTAATCTCCTTTCAAGACTGGAGCAAACAACTGAACTGTTAATCTGATAAGAGAAAATACATTGCTGTATCATAGAAGATGGGCATTCATTTTTTCAGATTGCTTGAGAATATTTGTTAGAACAATGGAATAGACATATTTGGAGAGCATGTTATTGCTATGAAATTCAAAGCCCAGTTTGGGAGACTTTTTGCATAAAAACACAAACTCTTAGGACCATGGAAATATAAAATGGGCACCATTGTGATTACAGATATTTTGAAAGATGCAGGTTAAACTTAATGGCCCCACTGAACAAATTCAATTTTACAGAGATCTTCAACTGCAATGAATTAATGTGATCACTGCACTGAATTTTCTGTGGAATGAATTTTTCATGGACCAGCTGAACTGCTCTATTATGATGCTGCTGCAGTGGTGACATGAATTCAGAGCAAAGTGTTGGACTGAACAACAAAATGCAAATTATAACAAAATGTTTTGTGTATCTGCAAGTGTTTGTCTGCTGCCTGGAGTTTAATATACCTTCTCAAATTTTATGTTTCCTGATAGTACTTGATCTGGAGTTAGGAGAGATGCCATCATGTGCTGGAACTCTCTTGGTGTGCTATGAATGACATAATTCACCCCTGATATGAAAGTTCATAGTGAGGAATAGAAAGCTACTCTGCTTTTGATCAGTCTGTTATGCTGCTGTCTAAGGCATTACATAAAGCCTCTTGGGCAGAGCAATTAAACTAGTCAAAGCACTTGAACATGACCGGTTTGCTGGAAGCGCTGTGAGGTGGCCTCATGGGGTCACACACTAGATTTATGATGATCTAATTCAAACTCGTGCAGCTGCAGGACTTTTTATAACTTTACTTGCTTTATGCTGTGTTATGTGTGGTGCCATTTCTCTTGGACGGGCAGATTAGCTTGGAGGAGGATCTGTAATTGTCTTTCCAGTGTTTTAAATACTTTTTTTTATATTTGGAAATGGCTGAGCTTACATTAGGATAAGAATCTCTAGAGCAAAAAAGTAATGAAAACGACAAGCAAAGTCGATAAATTTACCTACTCCATCAGTGGTTTTGGTTTCCAAGTGTTTATAAGTCTCTGGCCAGAGTGCTTATCCTTAACTGTGGCTGATGTCCCTAATTAACTGTTTCTATAGTGATGTCCTTCAGCCTCCCTTTAATGAACATCTGTTGTGCAAGTACTGGCAGTGGCAAGACAGCTGCATTGCAAAGACACTGCACTTGCACCAAATGGAACTTGTGCAAAGGGCAGGAGGATGATACTGCAGATTTTCACCTAGAGTATACCGGGACCTATGTCTAATAATGTTGTGTGTTACTTCATCACTGACACCAGTCTTGATGAGGGAAAAACAACTATGGACTCTGATCTTTACACACTTAATGTTGTGTTCTATAGTCCGAGAGGACTGTTAAAAATAAATTCAAAATAAGGCAAAAGTATTAAAAAGCACAAAGCTTGCTATTTTTCAGTAGTTTGTAGGTCTGGACTTTTTTCTGGAGTGAAGGAGTCCGTGGAGTTGCAAATGCAATCTGACACATGCAATGAAGAACTAAGAGCAACACAAGCAGCCATCCATACTTCCCCCACCCAGGGTGGGCATGGAAAGGACCGAGAAAAGTGGGTTCCTGTTGCCAAAGAAAATTGATTGCAGTTTGTAGACAAGGCTACATTTTCAATCAGTATACAATGCTTCATTGTCCCTCTTTGTTTAATATCTTTTAAGCAGTAGATAAACTGGTTAACTGCTTTCCAAATGAGTTATGTTTGCAGAGGATTTAGTGCTCTTAAGGAAGCAGTCTGCTTCCTTAAGATCTGTGTAAAGAAGAGGCTGGTATCAGTTTCTGTGTTCATTGATCTATGTATTTTTCATGGGACTAATTTGAAGTGCTTTACATGTTCCAATTTTATTTCTTTAATTATTTCTTGCTAGTGTGTGCTTTATGAAGTTTTCATCTGGAGTGATTAATTGGAGACTAGGCTACAGGTAAGGTATGGGAGGCAGATTTGTTAATGAGATTTACTTTTCCAAAACCCTCCTTCCTGTTCTCATAGGATAGATAGGTTGTAAAGCCCAACTGTCATGATTACTAAGGCGATATCAAAGCTGTTGATCAGAGACCAGCCAAAGCTGACACCTCAGGGAAGGCTTGGTAGCTTTACCTGGGTTGGCCAGAAACTTAGTAATACTCCAACAGTATGACCTGCTCCAGGCAGGAACTTGGTCTCAGTACTCAGCACACTAAGAAAATTAGAATTCCTTGTTAACATAGTCTGTTTTCTTATTCTGTGCAGTATGAGGATGGCTGAGTCTCTTAGTGAGTGGACCTAGTCATACATAAAAGTTTTAATTGTAAGTCTTTTCAAGAAATTGCTATGGGGTTAAAACTTCTGAGTTCAGCTCAGTTCAGAAATACTCATGCATGGCTGCTAACTTCAGTGGAATTTTCTGTGGCATGGATGCTTTTTCCAGCCTGCTTGCTTAAGAGGATGATAAGAATAGGTAAACACAAGTGTTTTGCTGAATAAGAGTAGTACTTAAATGATTGTGTTGAGTGAGTGCCTCCAAAATAAAACTTATGTTTCCCATGACCTTGTCCATATTATTGAATTTTCACTTTCCTAGCAAGATAATGCTTTGAAGACTGGAGTAAACAAATCAAGGTCCTTGAACACAGATTTGTAGGATGGCTTTGTTTTTTCTTTTCTATTTCACGGGATTTGCAATTTTCTCCACAGCGTCACGTAATGGAAAATGTTAGCAGAGGTGCCCTCAGATGGTAATCTGTATTCTCCACAAAATCAAGCAGTTTGAGTGAAGGCTGGAGAATGACAGCAGAAGCATATCAAAATGAGCACTGAGTAACTTCAATCTGTTTTGTCCCCATTAATGGATTACCTGCTGCAGTGAGCTTGAGTCAGTTCTCTGAAACAATTGTAAAAGTGGCAGAGGTACTGAGAGAATAAAGCCTAAAAGCTACATACCATCACCTCAGGAATAGCTTGGGGTAGCAGACTATCTTGATGGCCAAAAAATGTGAAATCCAGGGCTTTATTGGCAGAGTTACCCTCAGACTGGACACCCTTCACTTTCACATGCATGCATACCTACAGATCAATACACTATAATCATAAAGGAAGGAATTCTATAAGGGAAATGTGATGGAACTAGACATGTTTGCACTCTGAAGGATATTAGAATGAAATGTAATAATAGCACAAATTCATCTTCTCTAAACAAAGTTCTGATGAAAATGGATGTATTGAAAAACCTGAGCTGCTGCTCACGATGGTGATCCACAGCCAGGCAGGCCAAGGTCAGCATGAAGACAAAAAGATGAGTTGAGTTGCCTGTAGCCAAAAATTGTTCGCTACCTGTGAACATATGTACATATATAATCCTTCTTTTTTTAAGGCTAGAGGAACAAAGTCTCCCTAGTGCCCTGCTAGCTTTAGTGGGTAAGGAGCCCAGACACATGGGACAAATGCATTTTTGTAATGAATYGTAAGTATGGACCTCTAATAAAACAGAACAATTAAATATCTGCTKCCAAGTGTCTCTTTTGGACTACTGGTTATAATTTAATGGTAAATGATAAAAATGTTAGGTGTTYCAGCAGCACCTGACAATGCTCAAGATGTGAGTAAATATTATCTTAATAAACACACTTGAGACAGTCACAGATTAATATCTGTGTCATTCCAAAACAGAAAGAGCACACCTGGCTTAAACAAATACAACTGTCCTTGAAGCTAGTGGGAGCTGCTGTGATAGCCAGAGCTGAATGTGGCCTGATGTGACTAATCTCTGACAACTGAACAGAAAACCCCTAATACCAGTCTCATTCTTTAACCACAAGAACATCCACTTTACCAGGGAAAAGTATCCCCTTTTGTACAATCTGACAAATGTGTCTTATTCCAAAGAAAATGTTTTTTTGGGGAGAGAAAAAAAAAAAAAGTGTGGAAAAATCCAATTGGTATTACTTAATCTTCCTCCCTTCATCTGGATGTTCTCAACTCATTGATATTGCACAGACTGCAATAGAACAAACAAATCAATCACACCATGGCACTGTTACTGGCTCAGCCTCTCTCCAGCCAATTATAAATTTCTTTCCATCTCCCTTTTAGCAAGTGCATTTCTTCCTAGTGGGGGGAGCACCATCTTTCTAATCTTTCTAGTCTTTCTAATGTCAGTGTAGGTGAAGGCACTCCATAGTGCCATCCTTCCCTCTACAAATACCCCCATATGCTTACAGAAAAGCTAAATACTAAGTAGTGTTTTCCACTCTGTGCTGAGATTCTTCTTACTGGGCAATCAAAAAATAATAGTACTGGAATTGCAAGATATAATTAAGCAGGAGAAAAGAAGCAAGAAGGGCAAACTGAGGCTTTCTTTTCAAGCCAGGAAATCAAAGTCCCTGCCAAGCTACGTTCTGCAGCAGGACCCTCGCTCTTGTCTACAATGCTAAGTGGTTGCTGCATAATACTGCTTTTGGTGCTAACCTGGCAAAAGTTGGTTTTTTTTCTTTTTTTGAGATGTCCCCTACTGTTCTGGTGAGCTCTGCCTGTGTAAGAAATGTGCACTTCTTTCTTCATCTTAAACTGTTCAGCTGATTGAATCACTGCCTTCTTCTTTTTCTTCTTCTTCTCCTTCTTCTTCTTCTTCTCCTTCTTCTTCTTCTTCTCCTCCTCCTCAATTTTTTTAACAAATCAAAGTATATATTAGAGCTAGAAAAGTTGGGATATGAGATTTACATGCTACTTTCTTGTATAAAAATACATAAAGAGAGACTAATTCATTGGAAAAATAGCATAATCTGAAGAATTTGGTGTGTTATATATTAGATTATATACGTTCATGTGCAAAAGATTGCATTTTTTTTTAACTTTTCTTTAACATGTGTACCCTGAACTTAAAAAGTTCAATAATAACTACTCTAATAAAACAGAAAACATGCAGAATTCCAACACTTCCCTCTGTTCCCCAACTAGAGAGTGAGTCTCTCCTGTGTGGTCTGAAACACAAGGCACTTGCTTGTAGACCTCTGCTTCTGTGGATCCAACCAAAATGTTCCTGTAGTCACTTGTCCCATAGCTCCACTGTTACATGTGCTCCCATATGGCCACTGGCAGCTGGAGGTAAGCTTCATCTTGTGGCCCTGCAGAAAGAAGTTACAAAATACAAAGTGGGAGTTAGGCTGTCTGAGGCAACACTTGGCTATTACGTGCGATGAGCTAAGGTCTGGTCACAGAGCACTCAACTGAGGTCTCCTCCAGCTTTCCCTGTTCCAGTCTGGCCTGATTGCTCCTTGGAGCTTTCCACAGTACTTTGCTATGATGGGAGCAAATTACTGCATGCTCCAAATTTTTGCCATGTGGTTTTGCTTCTGTTCTGCAGAATGTGTCCAGCCTAGAGGTGGTTTTCTTTCTCAAGCAGTGTTACAAGTTATATTTGGATTCTAAACCTACATGTGTTTCAGCAATCCTAGTCTATGACTGAGTCCTACAGATCCCAAATTGATGTGGCTGGTTCTCAGATTTTCTTGTCTTGGACTGTTTTTCAATCAATACTTCTTGTAATAGCCTTCACTTGGTGATTTTTTTCTGAGTGCCTTGGGAGTCACAGAAACTAAGGATCAGCATCCATCGGCTTTAATTAATGCATAATACCCCCCTAGATACCCTTGAAAGGAGAAGAGTAGAAGTGAACAAATTTGAAGTGTAGTTTTTCAGTATTGGGCAACTACCACATGACAAAACAATGGAAAAATCTTGGACACAAATGATGTATTCTGCCCAAGATTCTGTTCTCACACATTTCTTGCTGCATCTTATCACTGCCCACAGAAAAGGCATTCTTCATAACAGCAAAAAAGAGGGCTATAATCTGTGGTTGGCCTTTGATGGAGATAATGATACATTTTCTTTCAAAATCTGTGTGAGGCAGAGTTATTCATAGTTCATAAAAATGTCCTGTTTAAAAACAGTACATTGTTTTAAGTTTAAAAAAAAATCATATTTGATTATAGTTTACAAATGTCACAATCCTGCCTCACACACAGCAGAGGAGTTATGTTGATGTGGAGATTTGACAAGAACCCCTATGGAACAAGAAGTTGAAGAGGCTGGGATCAGTTTTAAATGTAAAAATAAATACATTAAAAACAGAAAACAAAAAACCCAAACAACAAAGCAGGAGAAAGTTCATGGTTTTAAGTTTAGAACTGGACCCATCAGTTAAACATATGAGTGGACAAAATGCATCATAAGACTTTGTATGCTCTGTAGTGTTTAGACCAAAAAGCTCTCCCTGGATCATCTGACACAAGTTTGGTGCTTTCAAAATTCCAGTGGAGTTTAATATAATTTATTTTTCCGAGGTGTTTTTCTCATCATATAAGGCACATTATCTACCTTTCATCTTGGAACAATATTTTATGTAGCAGCCCTGATCTGTACAATGATTCTGAAGGGCACAGCTGTGGTCAAACCCTCCCTGTAGGACCAGTCAATATAAAAATCAAGGTAGAATTTACCTGAAGATCCCAACATCAAACTCTTCATTAAATACTCCTGTTCAACTCTGAAACTTTTTTTTGCATTAAACATTCCTGTTAGCAATTAAAATACAAGTAAATCTGCTGGGAGACTGGGCAAAACTGGTTGTAGTATTTATTTCCCTCAGTTGTTCAGACTTGTTAATTTTCCTGATGTTCTGCAATACCTCCTTCAGCTAGTGGCCTTTTTTTTAAATGGCATGACAGGCACAAAAAATACAAAAGGGCAGTTTGTGTTTCCAGTGTAGTAGAGTTTTATGTGTCTGGCAGTCAAAGGTAGATTTCAATGTTTAAACATATTTGTTAAATGCTGCGTTAGCTTAAATATTGAAAGGGGCGCTTGGAGAATGCAGGCTACCCATATGTAAATTTTCATCACAAACACTGATTAAAATGAATTTCATAAGGAAAGGTCTATTAATGAAAGAGTTTAGGAGCTTCTGCATTGTTAATGTTTCTTGTTAAGCTTCTGGTATGATCCAAACGTTTTGTTCTTGTGAACGCATGAAGTATTCAGGGGATGAAGGAAAGGGGATGGAAGAAACTGGAAAGGGAACAGAAATTTTGTGTGCCTGGACTGTTCAGGAGGGGGATTTCAATAAACAGTAGCCATAAGTGACTGCAAAAATAATGAGCATTAGGATACATGCTAAGACAAATTTTAGGAGTGAGTAAAATGTCAGCACTATCACCCAGTCTATGTAAATAGGGCAGGCTGTTCAGGCCTCTGGGTTGCTGGATCTGATATTTTACTGTGACATGATTTACAGCTATTCTAAAGAAGTATAAACTGGGTATGAGATCCTACCACATAATTTTCTGGGAAATATGGCCTCTTGCTTGAAAACTAAGGCAGAATTTATTTAGGTTTGTAGAAGCACACACTTAAGTACTTTATGAGCAAGGATAGATTTCTGAATCATTGTGCTGGGCGAAGACTAATTAGGCTTCTAATATGCTGTGTGCAGTAGAAGTAGTACAGCCTTTCTGACACAGAAAATAAAGCTAGAAAATAATTTATTTCAACACATGTGCATCTGTTTCTCAGGGATGCAGACATCCAAAAAAGTTCATAATCTTGTATTTATTGTAGTTTCATTTAGATATCAGGTTAAAAATAAAAAGCTATCAAACCCTGATGAAATATCCTATGTAAGTATGTAAGTTTACACAGACACACCACTTTGATGGTCCTGGAATCCATTTCCTATTCTTTTCAAAGACATACCTGAGAAATATTTTGTTAAATAAAAAGTTGTGATTTTTATCCTTCTTTTTGTCAGGATACAGTTCACAGATAAATATAGCATTTTATAAAGATTTTGCCCAGAGTTCAGTATAAACTCAGAAAAAAAAGGGCAACCGGGAGCGGATGGGAAATGATCCACCAAAATAATCATTATGTGGTGCCTTTTCATGCAACAGAAAATGAAGGGTTCTGTTTTCTCAAGCAAAGAAGGAAAACAAATACATTTGTGCAGTTTCTCAGCTGCTGCAAATAGATTCAGCTTCACTGACCTCAGCAGCAAAAGCAGGGCCTGCATTTCACTTTATTATTCACATTATAGTACCACCATGAAGATATAAAATGGTCCAAAGGTAGAAGAGAGATAGTAAGGGGGGAACCCTTTCTCAAAGGCAGGTCACAAAGGCAAAGCCTGGGCAGAGGGACAAAGAGTAAAGTTAGCAGATACTTTCTGCTGACACTGTACCACAGTGAAAGGTTGTGCAGCTCAGAGCTCAAGTGCCAGCTGTGGGTTAGAAGTATGGAAACACCATCCAGAACAAGCATGAAAACACGGAGTTGTGATCCTTCCAGCAGCAAAAACCTGGATGAACTTTCCCCCTTTAAACACCACTTTTAATTTTACCCTCTCTTGGGCCCCTGAGGCTGTACTTCTACAAAGCAGAGCATGGACTTTCTCCATACATGTCCAGAGCTGTCCCAGTCTTGACAGGAACAAGCAGCTCCAAGTTAGTGCCTTCTGAATTTTTTGCAGCTCATTTTCTTTGGGGAAGGTGGGTGGAAAATTTTGTTCCTATCTCTTAGACTGATATGCAGGCTGCTCTTCTGAGGGTCGTGGGTTTGAACCCCTCAGGCTAAGAAGGGAAATAAATTCCATTCTTTTACCTTTGGGATTGTATATTTGGGGAAAAAAAAACAAAACAAAAACAAACCTCCTCCCCCCTGCCCCCCACAAAAATAAACTCAGCCAAAAACAAAACCCAAAAAGTAAGAAATCAGTGTGATGAGCAGTTTTTTATTAAAGATAGTTGCAAGGAAAACTGTTTGGTTTTTTGAAGGAGTTTCACCTCCTGACTTTTTCCAGGCTGGGAGAGCACCAGTGACAGAGATGGCCTCCTGCAGTTCTCTTATCCTGCCCTTAGCACTCCCTAAAAAGTGGGATTCAGCAGCTGCCTGCTGAGCCTACTGATCTCAGGCAGGTCCAAGTTTAGCATGTTGATAGTTTTGGATTTCATTAAGAAGTGCCTGATTCTCCTCCAAAGATATATGGTGGTAAAGATTTCACTGCAGGACCTAAGGTGGCAGCCTGTGCTTTCCTGGAGCTAACGTTTATATGTGCCCTGAGAAAGAAGCTGGGATTAAAGCCAACACTTAAATAGACCTTCCTTTTAAAATACTTGTGAATTCTTGCAGGAAAAAACAGGGGCAATCCACAAATTCAGTCTTCTTCTGCAAATATGTCTTTTGTGAAAGTAGGCACAAAATGCTTAATCTGTGTTCTTTTTATGTGCAGCATGCACACAAGGTCTGAGTCTGTGTACTGGAAAAAGTAAAAAATCAATTGTATCAGGACAGGTTGTTGTTTAAAACTTACATCGTACTCTAAAGTTGCTGTACATTTTCACCTGTGTCTGAAGATCCATCTGCCTCCAGTAATAGTTATCACAGATTAATTCATACATAAAAGAAGATCACATTTTTGCCACTTTATCTTTCACCAAGAATATTTTTACAGAACTGGTAGTCTGTATTCTAAACTGATTTAAACCATCTCACCTTAATAGATTTGTTGGTTTTTGCTTGCTTAAGTTTGCTTTCTGCACCAAAGTATCTGCTGCCCTTTCAGGTAACAGTTCTGAAGTGTTCTGCAGCTCTCTTGAAAGAACCACATATAGTAATTTCTGATGGAAATTTCATGAAAATGGAATTATTTTGAAAAGCAAAATGATCATTCCTTAGCTGAAGGGATTTTTTTTTAGATGTAACCGCTAGTGTGTTCTTTCTCATGCAAATATAGTGTTTCCTAAAAATAAAGGGACAGAGTCTCTCATCTCTGTAGGATCTAACATTCATGCAGCTGTTCTAGTTAGTTCTACAGAGAGTTTCCAGATGTTGTACTTGATGATCTGAGAGGTCTTTTCCAACCTTAATCATAAAATTCTATTTCTCAAGGTATGAGATTATGTAGGATGTTACAGAAATCAGTTGAGCTGTAATCTTACATGAAAAAAGGGAGCAGTGATTTTAATCTTCCACTACCAAAGCTAGATTGTGAGACAGTTTTATAAGATCTACTTAATGACAAATAGAATAACAACAAACCTAGTTTAAAGGCTTACGAAGTACCACTTTCCCATCAGAGAAGCTAGCTCATTTTCTTCATAGACTGAAAGAAACATGGAATCACATAATGGTTTGGGCTGGAAGGGAGCTTTAAAGATCATCTAGCTCCAACCAGCCATGGGCAGAGCCATCTTTCACCAGATCAGGTTGCTCAAAATCCTGTCCAACCTGATCTTGAGCACTTTCAGGGATGGGGCATCTACAGCTTCTGCAGGCTTCCTGTTTCAATGTCTCACCACCCTCACAGTATAGAATTTATTTCTTATGTTCAATGTAAACCTCCCTCTTCCTACTTAACCCTAATTCTTGCCCTCTAAGTACAGCTTTGGTAAAAAGTCTCTCTCCAGGTTTCTTATAAGCCGTCCTTAAGTACTGAAAGGCTGCAACAAAATTTCCCCAGAACCTCCCTTTCTCCGGGCTGAACACCCCTAACCCTCTCAGCCTATCTCCACAGAAGCAGTATTCCAACCCTCTGATCATCTTCATGTCCCTTCTCTTGACTTTCTCCAGTAGGTGCACATCCCTTTTATACTGGAAGCCCCAGAACTGGATGGACTACCCCATGTGGGTTCACGCAAGAGCAGAGTAGAGAAAACAGTGGGCTCTTTGACACACTTTATTTGTGGGGAGATTTCTCTTTCAACTGAAAAATTATTTACTGCTTTCATTATTATTTCTAGATATCAGGAAGCCCCTCTAACTTGAGGTATGCAGGTATTCAGTACATAAAAATAACAAAAAGCACAGCTGAGTGGTGTATAAAGGAGCACAGTTACAAAAGCTTCATGCTTCATTCCAGCCACAGGCCTGGGCTTTTTCAGATCATCCTCTCCCCCTTTATCGGTCCTGGAAGGACAGTGCTCTGCAGGGCTGGACATTTAGAAACCAGCTGGTCACGGTCCTCAGCTCTGAGAGGTTACTCAGCTACTCAGGACACATGGAGTAAAGCAAGAGGAGCTGCACGCTGCTGGACATGATAGAAGCCTTGCCTGAGCTACAATGTTCTAGAAGTCCAAAGGCCCACTGGAGGAGGAGTAAACAGTAATTCACTGTACATGCCAGCAGTACATGCCAGCTCAGGAGAAGATATGCAGAACACAGTCTTCTTTCAACAACAGTTGATTCTGCAGCATTAAGCATTTAGAAAAAGTTTCAGTTCAGTCACATAGAGGAGGCTAGCATAAAATTTTGGTAATGAAATGTGAAACATCTGTTTCTGTAGAGCAGCACTAAGATCCCTGAGCTACTTTTAAACAGGCTTTGATATTGGCAACAACTTGGCCATAGCAGCCCAAAGCTCAGCACAGGCTGATTTATCCTTGTCAGGGGGAGTATTTGGAAGTGGTTATAGTCTAGTCAACTTCTATAACAGAAAAAAGACATGAATTCTGCAAACCACAGGAAAAACAAAACACGTATGACTATTGTACTCAGAGAATACTGAAGTTGGAGACAGCATTGCAGCTACTTTGTAGTGAAAAGGGTTAAAATTAGATTAACACATCCTTTCTAAACAACCAAATCAAAATGAATTCCTCAAACTGTGTTGCATAGTTATTTATGGGGTGGGTAGGGTCCCTAGCATTAGCAATATACTCAGAACAGCTCCTGAAGTAGCTATGAATGATTGCCTCCAGCCAGGTCCAGCCTTTGTCCTCAGCTGGTAAACTGCACAGGATGCACTCGTAAACCTGTTCATGCAGTGCCTGCCCTCTCAAGTACCAACCCCAGCTCTGTCACTAGCCCTGCAAAAATTAATTCTCTGAGTGGGGACTGTGTGAAGACTTCTTTCCTACCTGTTTCATTCAGTCAGTTAACTTGTTTTAATGACATTTTCTGTTACTTTGGCTCATCCCTAATGTGCTTCTGAAGAGAATGTTGGCAATGATATATATGTTTTGTGTATCACATATTTCTCTACAGAATTCAGCTGTGGGTGCTCAGATCCCATCTGTGTTGTGAAACCTGTATCCCCATATGGGATTTGATAGTAGAAAAAAGAGGCAAAATGCACTGTGGATTGCTTGGATATGCAAACATTACTTTAGCAAGTTTTACTTTCACTGGAAATATGCCTAAGGAAGTCAAAGAAGCACACTGAAGGTCAAGAATTAATCTTTGAACAGTGTGCTTGGAGAGCCAAAGGACTCACTCAAGGTTATGAAGTGAGGTGATGGTTTGGCTTTATGGGCCAAGGAATACAAGCTATCCCACAAAAATGGACACAAACTGAAGGGCACTGGAGTGTCACATATGTCTTCACTGCTAGAAACTTGAGAGTCACTGGAGACTTCCTTCAGTCAAAGCCAAACAAAAAAGCTCATTGTGAGCTGGGGTCCCAGAGGATGCTACCACTTCATGAAAATTTTCCTGGGAAACAATGGTTGCTAGCAGAACTGGGTAGCCCTGGGCTGGAAGGGCTGTCAGAGAGATAGATGCATATTACAAAGAAATATACAACTTGTTCTCCAAAACCCCTGAAAGAAGAAATCCTGTTCAAGACTTTCCTCAAGCAATTTGTCAGACAATAGCTTCAGCAAGCTGCAAGGGGCAGAGATTCTGGGCTATGGGAAATGAGAACAAGCAGTATCCATGCTGCTGTGGGGATATGGGGTGCCTGGTAGTCTCCAGGGGGGTGGCTGCAGCTATGGCAGTGTATGGGACTGCAGGGCAATTAGGACATGGAGTATGATGGATGTCATATGTACTAGAAATGGTGCACTGGAATGCTGGTCATTGTTTGATGGTGGTATTCTTTTGCTTTTCTTGGGAGAAAGTTGTTGAGGAAACTCAATCTTCATGAGGCCTTCATGAGAGCCAGCCAGGAAGAGTGGCAGTGGCAGTGGCACTGAGGAGAGGTGACACGGGCACTGGGTTAAACTCACTGCTGACACACTCCTCATCATTCCATGGAGAAGAGTTGGAGAAACCCCTTCCCATATGTGCTCCAAAAAGACCAGTTGTATGTTTAACCCAGGACACAATATCCAGAAACTCCTTAGGGGAAGGAAAGGGCATCAAAACCTCCTTTGCCTCCTCCCACGAGGCCATAACCCCTCA
The DNA here is from genome assembly GCA_013186435.1 of Turdus rufiventris. NCBI lineage: Eukaryota > Metazoa > Chordata > Aves > Passeriformes > Turdidae > Turdus > Turdus rufiventris. The sequence continues at coordinate 3,071,157 of PYHW01010093.1, forward strand.
AAGGTTCATGCTCGCTCATGTTCCCCACAGCCGTTGTGAAGCTGTGGTTGGCTCCTATAGGATGGAAGAGCTTCAAAGGGCAGGGTGGAGAGCACTTTCACCCAGAACAGCCCCAGCCTTGTGGCAAGGGCGTGGGTTTTGATTTCCTCAGGCACAGGAGGGTGTAAACCCCAGTTTTCCCACATCTAGGGTAGAAGCCTTGACCACAGAGCTCTTGAATGAGGCAGAGGAGAGCAGCAACAGCTGCTGCTGCGCTTCACAGAGCAGCAGATCTCTGTGTTTTGGGAATGTTCATTGGCTCTACCCCTTGGGCGAGATGGGTGCAGGTGCAGGAAAGCTGAGTTCATTGGATCTGACGGTGCCAGAGTGTGAGTTAACTGGGTGCCATGACATGAGAGGCATTTCTGGACATGCCCACAGCAGAATTTCAGGAGTCTGGAGAATTTTAATGTGAAAAGCTGGCGCCTCCGGAGTTTAGGCGCTTCCAGGGTGTGGCAAAAAATGAGCAGGAATTTAGAAGACTGCAGTTTTGGATGTAGATGCTTCATCCTGGTAGAAATAAATACCTCCTTTCCTTCTGTCAGGCTGGACACAATGGACACAGTTCCCTGAATTTGTAGTGCAACTCCTTGCTGAGTAGGAACAGTTTTTCTCCCATTCAAGAAGAATTATGCCTGGCAGAAGAGTAAAAGCTGTCAGCAGAGATGATGCCACAATGTTCTGACTCTCTAAGATTTATGGGGCTGTGGGAAGCTCGTTTGGATGAATCATAAATAATTGCATGTAACATAACTAATGTAGTTGCAGAGTGGGAGTGAGTTTAGTTTTATCCATTAATTCAAAAGACTCTCCTTGTGAGCATTTGGGAAAAGTAATTTGCCAGAATCAGGCATAAGTCAAGGTAACCTAATTTAGAAAAATGGCTAAAAATGAAAAAAAGATGAAGAAATGAAACTAGGTGTTATAATATAACAGTCCTTTTCTACATGAATGGTTTCATTAAACACATGCATACCTCTTAATACATTACTGCAGAACAATTGTTTCTAGTTTTATAAAGATACTATATGTCATTCATCACTTAATAAATTATTTAATTAGCGATATATTCAACACGTTAATTGATAAATGCTTTGGAAACAGTGCTAGAATCAACTGTCTTTGATACTAACATCACATCTCCCAGCCTCAGTGCTTTGAGACGCGAAATTGACCTAATGCCCAAAGTCCATACAGCCAAGTGGAAAAAAATTACCAGCAACAACCAACTTGTCAACTCCTAGTGTTTCAAAGGTTTGATATTTTGCACTGAACTCTGATTTTATCTCATTGGTCTCAGCTTATGCTGGTATTCCTCTATGACATCAAAAACTTTGTTTTGGTTGTAAACAGTAACAGTATCAGTTCCTAACTGGAGAAGTTCCTAAAGATGAGAAAAGCTCCATTCTTTTTCTGTCAAGGTTCTAAATTATTTCAAAGAGACAGAGAACTCCCTGAACAATGGAGATGAATGGGAGGGTTGCACTAAAAATGAGAGTCCCAGAGTTGTGCTGAAAGAAGCTCAGCCTGGTGTCCTGGAATTGGCTCTTCAAAACTTGTCCTAAGAACCTCATATTCCCATGGCTACAGCATCTCTTCCTACTATTGCCTACTCAGATCTAGGCTGGGATGTTGCTAATATGTCAGTATTGATAATATGGTGTGCCCCAGGTTCTAGGAAGCAGCAACAGACCTTAAGGAAATGCTGTTATACCAGTCTTTATAAGTAAAATGGACAAGACACATAAGGAATTCAAAAAGGCAAAGAATTGGAAAGTAAAACCTGAATCAGTCAGTGACAGAGCAAGAACTATAATATAAATATCCTGCTGCCAACTCAAAGACTGATTGTTTGGATACCTCTGCCTGTCATTCCACATCTGGTTTTTTCCAACAGAAGGATGCAGGATGCATACATCATGTGATTTGCCCAATAAATATGGTTATATTTCCTCCCTTTCATTTTTCCCTCTCCGGAAACAAACAAACGTACAGTTAGAAATGGCTGAGAACTTTTAAAAAGTCTTTTTCCACCAAAAAAAAAAAAAAAATTTACCAGTGGGGGTTTAGCTGGTGTGGAATTTATTGTCAAAATGAAAATGAATCCACACTATAATATACATCATTTACCTAGAAAATGAGGCATATGGAACCAAGCCTACAACTTATTTGAGAAAGAACAAGGATATGAATCCGTTGTCTATCCATTTGCACATTCTATTGAGAGTTTCTATTTTCCCTTCTTTAAAAGAGAATATAATCTAATGCATAAACCTAAGAAATTATTTGTGCAGCACCATGTCTTTTGCAGCACCTGTACTTAACAATACAAGTGTATACTTTTTCAAATACATGGGTTTTAGAAACTCTATCATATAATTGCCCTGAATAATTCTTGGCCTGCAGATTACTTGCAATTAGTGTGTTCTGCCTCTCATGTATTCAAAAAGAGAAGTTTGAGTTGTTTTGATTATGTAAGGTGGGAGAAATAGGTCATAGAGAGCACTTCCATTCTGACTGGCTGGGGTCTACACTTAGATAGAGGTTACTGTTCTGGAATTCATATTCTGAACACTGTTAATGACTACTTTAATGTCTGTGCTTTACCTTTTCTATCTGAAAATGTCTGACAGTAAAATCATTTGCTTGAACAGAAGAGCATATAAGTAGAACCATTTTTTTCTAAAAATTTGCCTGATTACCTTTGGAAATTCTTTTTGCAATGATTTCCCAGACTCTTTAATATTCAGATCAAGCACCTTGAGGCTGAGAATTCAGTGTGAGAAGATATTAAGGAAGTGAATCCAGATGTAGAAATAGATTAGAAGTAATTAGATGGAAGCCAGTTTATCCAGATCCTCTATCTGCCTAGTGGATATCACCCAGAATTTGGTATTCTGCTTTTCCACCCTCACCTCCAACCACATATCTTGTGTAGACTTCAGGTATACTGCATGGCTGAGACAATGTAAGGAAAACCTAAAGCTACTCTGGTGTCTCTTTGGGAGCAGACAGTGGCTCTTCGGGACATTGACTCTGGAGGCGTTTATGCCACTACAAAAGGGCAGACTTGAGCAGACTCTATGCCAGTCCCATAGTGGGAAACCTGCTTCAAAAGCACCACAGGGCTTGAGCAGGAGCCACCTGGCACCCTGAAAGAGGAGAGCTGGCTTTGCAGCACTCAGGCAGTAAGCAACTGTGTTGAGCAGATTGCTCCAGGGTTATTTATATCGCATTCCCCATTGGATGGTGCAGCTCTCCATCCTCTCTAGTTTGCCTTCCCTCAGAAAGGCATTGGGAAAGTGATAGTCCCAATAGGCTGATAACTATACATGTACAGAAGCCATGTAAACATGTGTAGTGCAGCCTTAGTTCTCAGGCAACATATTTTCTGCTCAGTGAGGCTTACCACTCAGGTTCAGCCTGGCTTTTACTTGTGTTCACACAATTGCTTACCAGTCCGTAATGGAGAAAGCTATTGCATTGTGGAGGCAGAGGAAACTCATTTCTGCCTGTAGATTTTTGATGTTAAAATATTCTCAGTGCAGAATTAGATTACAGTAATTTCATGATTTCAAGCCACACCATTTTGACTAAAATTTTGCTCCCACCCTGGAAATGCGGCTTACACTCAAGAGCGGCTAATATGTGAATAATTTTATGACATTTCCAATCCTGGAAGTGCAGCCAGGGTGCCGAGCCGAGCACCTGCCAGTAAAACCCGGGATTGCGCAATTGTTACAAATTGGTTACTCTGTTTCACGGCGGGTGGAGCCGGGCTCCCTGCTGGCAGCGCAGGGCCGGGGGTAAGGCGGGGTACTCGCTCCTTCAGGTAGCGCAGCCCAGGGGGAAGGCGAGGGGCTCCTGTCCTCGCCTGCCACCACCGCCATAGGAGCAGGCAGGCTCCCGTCCCCACCTGCCATGGGAGCGGGGGGACTCCTTCCCCTCCTGCCACCGCCATGGGTGCCAGGGGGCTCCATGCTCCCCTGCCACCATGTAGCAGGTCCGGACCAAGGTGAGCGAGCCCAGCAGCAGTGGCAGCTGGCCCCAAGCGGCCCTGCCGAGCGGCAGCGGCGAGCTGGGCCACCCAGCCCTGTCAGCAGCCCTGAGTGGGCCAAGCCCTCGCGGCCTGAGCCGAGCCAGTAAACCCCGCGATCCCGCGATTCTGTTGCTAATTGGCAACTTCGTTGCACCCGGGTCCTCACTGCGAATGACAGAGGGGTTTATAATTGGGTGCGGCTTGTGTATGGACAAAGAACAAAATGTTGCTGACACCTGGAGATGCAGCTTATAGTCAGTGTGGCTTGTAATCGTGAAATTACTGTATTTTGTCCTTTTTTTTGTTTGCTTGTTTTTTGTTTCTTTTTTGGGGGGGGTTTTTTGTTTGTTTGTTTGTTTGTTTTGTTTGGTTTTGTTTTTTTGACGTGGGATTTGAAAGCAATTGAAATGCACATCTGAATCTTCATCTATCAGAAACTGGAGAAGACTTTATTCAAGAAAGTAGTCCCACTAGTACTGCTGATGAGATGTCTTCTATGGATAAAGACTATTAGAAGCATATGATGGTTTAAATTGGAAAAGAACTCTGAGATCTCTGAGTACACCCATTAACCTAACACTGACAAGCCCTGTCCCTGTTAGGGTGTAAGATTGACATTCTACACCTGAATTATTTTCCTTCACTATCAAATGCAAGAAACAAAAGTCCTAAGAAAGAAGTACCATAAGTTTTCCCAGAAGGTGTGCCTGTGTTTTTCTCAGGTTAATCTCTTTGCTGCAACAAGGTTGACTGTGCATTGAATAACAAATACAAAATCGACTCCAACACACTGGAAAATACTATTGCTAATCTTCCTGAAACAAGCTGGGACTGGCTGAGACACACAAGTAAAGCATAATTTTAAAACAAATATTTTTTGAATTTACCAGTTCCCTTAATTAATACTTTATACTGAAGGTGCCAGGGGCTGTTTCCTGGACTGATCTGCCTGCTGATCGAGGAAACAATAGACACGCAAGTAAGTCTAGCCACGGAAGCTTTTTGTCAAGACTAGTTCTTGCTTATAAAAAGCATTTTGCAGAGTTTACATAAATTCTAATTTATTAAGGGATCATATTTTACATTAAGGATATTTATGCTGGCTAACAGGAAAATGTTAGGTTTAGGATTTCAGGAGTACTTTTTTCATGACATGCTTGCTGTTGAGCAGAAGTATTTTCCCTGGAATTTTGTGATACCAGCAAAACTGCATTTAATTTTATTTTTTTTTTTTTAGTTTGGGGTCACTAAATGTATGTCAGTCTGGTTAACCATATTCATCAAATGCAGCTTTAGATGATTTAGCAAAATACTGAAAGGGAATAAATGTTATTTTTACTTCTGTCATAAAATAATGTTATATTATTGTGACCAAAAACTTAGCCTATGTAAAATATATAGATAAGTAGATTAACTTTTGTTTATGCCTACTACATATCCTAATAACTCTTAAAAAACATGGGTTATTAAATATCAAACATAGTATTCTCCAAAGATCTCTATGCAGCAGCCATGAGTAATGACTGTACACTCAGAGCTCTGTATGTTTCACAAATTTAATTCATTTGCCAATTTCCCTAATTTGCTAAGCATTTACAAATGAAAAAAAAAAATCTCTCTTCTAAAATTTTACCCTATGTTTTGCCTCACAGCAACCCAAATTTCTTAGGAGGTCAACTAGTCATTATATTCATATAACTGTTTTTTTTGAATAGTCTTTAAAATACACACAAAATAGCAACATACATGAATTGGAAGTTTTGGAGCTGCGTATTATCTTTTACTATCACATCAGTGCTATTAAAGTGTGAAACGCTTCACACTGATCCCAAGTGTCATAATGCATTAGTACTCAGAGAGGGTCATGGTCTCTTCTAAACCTCTAAAAACAATTCTAAAAAGAATTCTTTTCCTGGGGGTAGATTACTTGAAGGTTGGGCATCCGAAAAACTGGATTCTCCAAGAGCAAAAAGATGTGTGCACTAACTCAAACGATGAAGGAACTCTACAGATAGCCACAGATTCTTTGGGTTATTCTTGGGCTGTAGCACTACTAGGAATCCTACCAATAAGTTTCACCATATCTCCTTGTGTCTGGTCTGCACCTCCCATTGTTGCCTTTCCTTGGTCATAAGGAGTGAAAAGGCAAAAGCACCAGTAAAATAAGTATGGTAAAGAGAAATGTTCCTTTTGCAGAAGCTGTCATTTGTGGAAGGTAATACGTTCCACCTTCTAAGCAGAGAAATAAATGCACAAGGTAAATGGTCCCTGTCTCACTGGCCATTTGCGTTGATCAGAAGATTCGTAAATTTACAGCAAAAATAGATAAGAAGATGAGACATACTTTTTTAGTAAAATGTCAGTCTTGAGAGCAGTCTTAATCAAGGCACTGTACACAAAAAAGAGAAATGTCTGAAATTGTCTGCCTATGCTAGGATCCAATTCAATAAACAGGAGAACTGAGAACTCTTCATTTTATGGGCCTAATGTGACTTAGACAGTATTGATAAATTTGGAAAGATATTAATGACTTGAAGTTATACAACTTAATACAGAAAGGAACCAACTGAATAAATTTAGAGAGTGGTACTTCATCAGAATGAAGCTATTTATTTCTGGATCAGTAACAATTTGGAAATAAATTATATTGATGATATTAAACCTTATGGATGAATGCTTCAGTGAAGAATGCCCAAAATCTGCTGCTGAAAGCCACTCCAAACTGTTAAGCAGGACCATCGTCTCCCTAAGCATGCGTCCACAATATGCAAGGGGAATTGTCAGCACTGAAACATCTTTGACATTCCACAAAGCTCTGGAAGCAAATTTCCAATCCCCAAAATTTCCAAATCAAATCACAGAAATTCTCTTTTAGGCTTTCAATCAATAATTGCAGTGTACTGGTAGAATGATTAATGATCATGTACTTGTATGTATTATTTTAGGCATTATATTGAGCAAGTCTTCCTTTTCCATCATGATTCAATGCCAACAAATACAATAGAAAGATCTAATTGAATTCAGTGACCTTTAATGGTACCTTTTGTATTTATACTGTCCATTTCTAGCTAATATATTTTTACTCATCATATATAGGCTGCTCTGTCCATTTGCTTTACTTACATGAGTAGTTCCATATGGGTCCTTTATTCCAAGGAATTTTGAGAGTCACTAATAGCTGGACAAGGGACAATGATTACTGAATTCCTGGCTCTGTTTTCAGCTTTGGACTAACTAGTATGTTTATATGATGCAGAAGTCAACCACAGGCTGCCTAATTCATACTTACAGCTCTGCATGTTCCTATTATTTTGTGTAATAATATATCATTTACTTTATAAAGACTTTTCTCATTCTATTTTATCAGTGGTTCACATATAAATTTAGAAACGAGTTGAACATCAGGACTTGTAATTTTTGTAAGCCTCCGGTTAGAATCTTTCCCCTGTCCATTCTAATTATAAATTGCATTCATCGCACTGAAGATTATTTATTTGCTTCTTCTGTTTATCTGTTTTTCCTATCTGTAATACCACAGTGGGAATGGCATGTACAATGGCAAGAAAATGACCCATGTCAAACAAATAGATGGTTTGCACACAGATAAAAAAAGCAAAACCAAAATATTTGCAACATAAATCAGGTTTTTTCTTTCCGTCTTTTGTTTTCCCATTGTTCAATATGAATTAAAAATCTAAACTGCTACCAGCAATAATTCTGCATATATTCCTCAATCAAAAGATAATGTGATATTTAATAACTTTCTTTCCCGTTTCTTCTGCAAGATTTGAATTTTTATTTCCCAAAAGGAGGGAAACTGGATTTTAATGTCCTAAAACTTTAACTCAGCTTAGTCTGATTGGATTTTTTAAAATGTAAATTTCTCATTCTTCCTGTTGTACTTGTTTTTAATACATGATATTTCTATTCATGAAAAAAAAGAGAACACTGCAAGTGGTAGCAGAGGGAAATGCACTAAATGTGAAGGAACAAATAACAGTCTGCAAAACGTGGGGGTGAACAAGCCTAATAAGAGGTCCCATTTTAACAGTTCTAGCACAGCACTGCAATTTCACCCCAGAAAAACACCTTAAATATAATGATGGCAAATTTTTTCAGTGGTACTGGCAGGTATTTACTTTCAGGTTTCATTCAACCAAGTCACCAGCTTAAGGGACCAAGAGGGAATTGTAAATAACACTTAAGTTCCCAGAGTGTAATTCAGTTCCAGGAGAGAGGTTCAAACAAGCTGTTCCTAATCCATCTGTGTTAATATATAATTAAGCTCTGAAACTCCTTATCACAGCTTGTTTCAGATGCTGAAGGTTTACATTATTTCAAAAGTCAACTAGACAAATTCATATAAGAAAAAGCCATGGAGATTTATTGTATGTAAGACAGCCAGTGAAAAGGTCAATGAGGCAGAACAAATGATTGAATGACAGATGAATATTCTTCATTTACAAACTTCCCTAGGCAACCGCTTCTTGACTTTTTTGATAATAGGACTCTGAGCAGAGGTGTGACCCAATCAGACCTCTCTCATATTCTTATGCACCAAAATAGGTGAGATGGCACATACATGTTGCTTTCTGAGGAAAACTCCCCAACACAAGTAGCTCACTGAAAGTGTGTGTTCAGTAGAAAGCAGGCCCACCTGAGATGGTTAAATGATTATTTCCTACTTAGCTGTATTTAAGAATTATCTGCAAAGCATTCTTCATTTTCATGTAGCTCTCCTGGATGGATTTGAGTTTACTACCTGTAGGCACATTCCCTGAAGAAACTGGTTGACACCTGCCTCTTGAACAACAGCCGAATGATGACAGTACATTCAGGGACTGTGACATCTGGATTTTGATCAAGCCCCACTAGGTTGGACAACACAGTTACCACTCCCACAAAGAGCATGCTAGTCTAGAACAGGAGGTTCCCATTTTGTAGGGTATTCAGAAGGGGAGGGGTTTTTTTGTCTGAGTTGAAAGCTGGGGTCCCAGGACTATAGATTCAAGCAGGGAGGGAGATCTGGCAGGAGTGAAGCTTTCTTGAGAGGCAAAGGAGAGTACCCTAGTAAAATTCAGGGCTGTGATTTGCTCCCAGCCCATTTCTGGCATACACTTCATTGAAAAGCCAGAGAGGAAAAGTAATGAGTCTAGACAGCAAATTCTTGCATCTCTGTGGCCTTGGGGATATATGGAAAGTCTTTTTATGTCTTCTGTATGCGTCTCTACATTTAATGTAAGTCAAGGAAAAGCACAAATGGAAACCAAAGCCTTCTTTGCTGAATAATTTTTATATTAAGATAATAATTTCCTATTTAGGCCATGTGTTTTGACAGGCTTCTCACATTGCTACTTCAAGGAAGTTAAGGATGGTCTGTTTCCCTGAGCTTGGTAACACTGAAGTGGAAGCAACTGGAGAGAAGGGGCAAAGAGGCAGCGGGAGTACAGCTAATAATGACAGAGCAATCTGCATTTTCCTGTGGAGGACAAATAAGAAATAGCCAAAGCAAAGGAGGATTAAACTGTGAACAATGTTTGCTTAAACCTAGAGTAATTTCTTGCTACTATTGCTTGATTTCCAAGCAAAGTTTGTTGCCAAATTAGAAAAGTTTGCATCAAACTACCTGAATATGATTACAGTTAGAGGTATATTAGGATATTCACGTTTGTAATAATTACTAAGCTTGTTTTTTATGACTGCTTTGAAATGTAAGTAGTAACTTTTGTGTATTTTGTTTCTGCTGTGAACATCTATTTCAACCACAACTTTCACAAGACTTTGCTTCACTCATTAGCTGTGGAGGTGCTCAGGCAAAATGCTGCAAACCTAGACAGGTCTCAGCTTTCTCTTTCCTGAATTTCAAAAAGCTGAAAGCTCCTTTGAAACAGATTACCTGTCTCCACATCATTACATTCCTGTTACTTTGCACTAAGAGGTTCAATATTATTTCAAATAGGTGTTAGTTTAGACTGTTTTGTTCCTCTTGTTAAGTCCTGATAGTCAGTACAATAATTCATAAATATATGGCTGAGGACAAATACAGGCAGGTGGAATTATGCCTATATAAGTTGTACCTACTTTTTCATATACACCAAATATACATAAGTATAACAATGATAACAATGGAAGAGAACAATTAATCTTGCAAGCAGACTTTGGAGTTAATGATAAATGTTAATAACCCTCAAAAAATCATCTTCTGGCATATAGAGAGAAAAGTTAATCAATTACCAAATGCTTTTCATTTTATGCAGTTTTCAACCACTCTGTAACTGAACCAGCAGCAAACATGCCATTTGGCCTTTGTGGATGAGTTAATAATCCAGATGCTGTTGTGAATTGCCTGCCAGGAAAAACAATGTTGCCATTTAAGGATGTTTGGTGGAATAAATATCTTGATATGATTATAAAATGCGACACATGGAAACATGGTCTGCAGATAGATAGCCTGCAATTCTCAGGAGGGGGATTAGAAGCAGAGGTCAGAGTCCCTTACAACTAGCCCTTCTAGGCATTACAGTGTTATCCTGAAGGTAAAATAGGGTGAGCGTTGGTGGAGATTATTTGGATTGAAAACCAGTGGATTTTTGTCAGATTTTTAACAGTATATTGAATATAATTTATGTTGTTAGTCTGAATAATTTAGATTATCTCAAGAGTGAAGATTAAATTTCAGGAATTTTCCTATTTCATTAAATGCTTCTCTTAACTGCAGATTTGCACTTGGACCCCATTTAAAGTTTTAGTTGGTTTAATATTACATTAGAGCATACAGACTAGCCAAAACAAAGCCTCGCTTAACATCTGACAAATAACTGAGCCAAATAATGAACCTGAAGCACTCCTTGTTGGAGTTCTCTTTCAAATATGTGAAAGGTGATGGACTTGTTTAATGAAAAAAAAAAAAAAGCCAACACATATTTGCGAACAGAGAAATTACAAGACAAATGGATTTTAATGAAGAAATTTCCTTTAGGTGATGGATGACTTGTCCTCATAATTATTTGCAGGATGAAAAATGTCTTTCTTAGAAAGCATTTAAAGAGGAGCAACATTCAGGATTGCCCCTGAGGTATCCTAGCACAGATCTTTTCTGTTCTGTTTTTCATTTCAGGTCTTCTGTTCATCAGTGCTTTCTCAATACTTTTGCTTGGTGGAAGGGAAGAAATAGATGAGTTGAAAATCACCTAGTGGAGACCTTCCTTCTACAGAAGAGGTTAGCTAAGTGAAGCTTATAAAGTGTTTGTAAACAGGCTGCATACTTGTAAACCATATTCATTTTGTCAAATGTAATGAGGATTTTCATTGAAAATAATTTTTGTTCTCTTTTCCCTTTGCCATCTAGAAACAACCATTTTGGAAGTTCTTTTCTTTATCTTAAAAACTTCTTTGAAGGTTTTTAGATATTATTTATTTGTTTCACTTCTCTCATGCTTTTGAAATAGCTGCCACTTCTCTGTCCTTGCTCCCATCCAAGACTATATCTCTTTGAACTTACCAGGACATCATAAATTTTACCAGTGCAAGCTCAGTATATAATCTTTAAGGTACCAATTTTTTTACTTTTATAGCACTACTAGGTCTCTTGTTGACACATAAAACTTGGGACCAGTACCTGCAAACATTCCAGACTTTCTTAAAGATTTATTTGCCCTTCATAAAATTGATTCTACAGTAAAGTTTGGGGTAGTTTGGGATATGGAGACAGGAGAAAAGATGGAATGGGGAAAAAGAGAGTTTGGTGACAGGAGGACCTCTCACATACAGTGAAGTGGCTGTCTTAGGACTAGCTTTACACACTGTTCTTTCTAGTCAACATTTCAATAACACTAAATTACTTTCAGAAAATATTCTGTACTTTGGAGGATAATTCTGCCTGCAGGTGTAATATTAATTCTTTTATGCTTTTTACATACCTCCCTCATTCCTTTCTGACAGCTTGGTTTCAAGTTTCCCAAACTTCCACAGATTCTTTCTGACTTACGATTTTTGATCCTACATCCCTATGTCTGTATTTTTTGGATTGAAAATTATATAATTCATGGTAAATCAAGGAGCTGGAAGCAGCACAAATATCTCAAAAAAAATGGAACAGAATCTTCACCACGCTGGTGTTAATTCTGACCATATTCTATTAATAAATCATTAGGGAACCTCATTTTTTACTTAATAGTATTCTATGAAAAATTATGCCAGTAAATTGCTTCAGTCTGCAGACTTTGGGCCAATAGGAGTAACAAATCTCCTTCAATCCTCATTATGGAAAGTTTTGCTGACTACTGAAAACCTGTTATCTACACCTAAAGACGTGATCTTCAGGGCCAGTACAGGACATTTTGCTACTCAGAACACAAAAGAGGATTTTTTCCTGGATGTCATTGGGGTAAGCCTTTACATACAGGCCTGCCTCTGGTTGTACACTGAGAGTGGCAGAGCTTACAGAACCAGTTTAGATTTGTGGTGGAGAATAACTTCTCCCTCAAATCCTGCCAAGAGATGTACGTGCAGATAACAGAGGCAAGAAGGCAAGCTCTATGCAGATGTAGAGACAAAAAGGAAGCAAAATGTCTCTATGGGAATGGCCTTTGCCTCCAGCAGGTCTCAGAAGACCTGATGGTGCTCTGGGTGGGACCCTTCAGATCTTCTCACAGGGGAGCTGAAACCTACTAAAGGCTATTCTGAAAGGAAGTTTGCCCTGCCCTGATCACAAGAATTACCTGTGAAACAGTCTGTGCAGTCTGGGAAAGCTACATTTCCCTACTGTAGATCTCATAAGCTCTATACAAGCTGACATCTGGGTTTAGGAACCCTAAATGTTTGCGTAAATGTCTTTTAATGATTAAATAATTGCCCTTTGCAGCGCCCCAATAGAAGCCAAAGGAAAGAGGAATCACCATCTACAAAAGATTAAAACAAAATTTCAGGTTTCTCAGCCAAGACATTTTGTAGTTTCTATGTGCCAAAAATAAAAGTTAGGAAAACTTTCAAGTGGTGAAACCATTTCCTGTTTTGAGCCCTCCTGTCTCCCAAGCATTTTGTTGAATTTACCTCAAACTTTCCATTAAATTTCTACTTTGCCAGAATAACAAACTTCTGAAATTTCAAGCAGATTGGTTGGCAAAAAAGGCAAAGAGCTAAAAAGTCTGTCCAGGAGTAAAAACCTGCTGGCAACTTTAGTATGGAGAGAATATAAAATGAGAAATCCACCACAGTCAACCAAGAGCGTGGGTTGTGTACACAATGCTTATTTCTGAGCAGCAGTATCTAGTGTCAGAGCATAAAATCAAAGTTTTATTTAGATAACTCCTCGACACTTTTTACTACCACCTGAAGCAAGCATGTCAGCAAAAAAAATATGCCGCCTTTCAGTTTCTTTAGTGCTGCTGTTAGAAGGAGTTGATGCCCCCCATGATTTGCATAATCTTATGGAAATATGATTTTTCTTAAAGTTTATTGATAGATTTTATTCCTAAAATCGAGTAGCACCCTCTACTGGGTAGTTCCTATTGATCTTCTGCCGCTGAAAATAAAGATGTCTTGCCTTAAGTAAAATGCCTGCATAATTATCTATGCTGGAAAATCAGAAAATGAGACATTAATGTAGAAATGTTAGGGTGAGTGCAAGAATATAAAAGCATAAAACCACTGTGGAAAACTATATTCTGTATTTGAGGGTTCAACTCTATGAATTTCAATGAAGTTTGTCTATTTAACACCAAAACAGAGTAGGCCACAACTTTGTGGTTAGCTTCATATTTAGATTTCAACAGAAGCTGAAAGCCTGAGCAGTGTTCCATTTGTTGGCACGGGTATTTTCTCTCCAGATCAGTGAAGGTGTACAGCTTTTTTAGAAATATTTGGAAAGTCAGCTCATGGTCCCTTCCAAGGTAATGCAAGAGAGGCATATGTTGATTCTGCAGCGTTACTGAAGTGCTGTGGTTTTAGAGGCTAATGCACAGCCGATATTCAGGACATGCACATACATCAAGCAGGCAAACTAGACAGATTGCCCTTCCTTTCACTCCACTTCAGAGCCCTTTAGTGGGTTCTTTTAAGGTTGAGAGAAATTTGTCTGTTACTGTTTTAGTCTCCATAAATGCCTGATATCATTTGCTCACAGAACCTGGCAAAAAAGTCTGTCTGATCTGTCCCAATTGCTCTCTCTCTCTTTTTCATTCTCTATCTCTAAGGAAGTTTCACCTAAATGGCTATTTTGTTCTTTGTATTCCATCTCCTTTTCTGTCCCTTCCCAGGATTGTGACATGACCAACCAGAAGCACCACATCAGAGACTAAGGACACTTTGTTAGACGAGCAGCTGTGCAGGAATGACCTGGTGATGTGGCACTTGGTTGAGAAACCAATCCTCTGCAAGTCAGCTCTGAGCAGCACTGAAATCAGTGAGTGTCTTCCTGTCAGTCTAGGGCAGCTTGGATCAAGCCCATGTGCACATCTGGATCCAGTTTGTTCAAAAGTGCCTGCACTATCCCACCTTTTATCTGGTATCACTTTTTACAGGGGTAAAGGAAAGCCTCAGCCTTACATCTGATGCTCCACTGTTTCATGATTCTTTCCCAGTAATGAGATTAATATGTGACTTTCTCATTTAATTTATTGTTGCTGTGGGTTTAGAATTTTTTTTTCTCTGCTGTCAGGATATTAATCTCAAAGAATTTTCAACCCCTTATTTCAAATGCATGAGTTGCTTTTGGTGATTTGGTGGGGGGCTTTTTGTTTTGTGTTTTGTGTGGGTTTTTTAAAGTAGGATTTTGCCTGGGCTAAATATACTAGTTCACAATATTGCCATAGAATCAGATAAAAGCATATCTGGGGGAAGTTAACTCCTTGGCACACCTGATAGAGATAATCTTAGTAGAAAAAAATTAACTTAAAATATTTCTGTAAATCATGGCAGAAGTTAGTCTGTATTTGATAAATTCTGATTCTTTACTTCTTACACTGATCACATGGAAACCCATGCAATTATTTTAGAAAGTTCAATTTCAAGTATTCAATAGTTTCTGTGAGAAGATTTTATTCTCACTAGTGCACAGTTATAGATGACAGAAGGGGCAGGAGGACAATATATTTGCTCTTCATGGCTAGAAATTCCTCAGATTTCAAAGCTGGAAACTTTTAGAAGCAGCTACTCAAATGTATCATGGAGGAGATAATACCCTCTCTGTTTGCCTTAAAAATGTGGCCCATGAGTAATGTCAAAACACTTTTCTTTTACTGAAATACGACCTGATCCTGTAACTCTAGCTTTACTTAGGAAAAAAATGGTTTGTTAAAGAATTCACACAAGCCTATTTTCAGTGGTTATAGAAATGGGTGGGGAATGCAACTGAAAATAATGTACAATTTTGTCCTTATGTAGAAGATTTTAGTACACCCACAGTAGAATCGAGTTATATTTTTATATTTAAAATGCAATACTGACATGTTTTTCAAGGCAGATGTTATATATAATTTTGTATTATCCTTTGATGTTAGTACACACTGGTAAGGAATTTTCAAGAGTGCATTTACTTGGCATACTGAGAAGAAAGATTTAAAATACTATTGCTTCGAGTTGGAAAAAAAATTCAATAATGCAATTTTTCTATATTTGCAATTGGAAATTGGCAGGAATTCTTCACAAAACTATTGTATTGCAATCTTAATCTGCTTGTACCTGTAAGAAAATCGGATTATTCTTGTAACACATTAGCCATCCATCCCAAAGAGTTGTGAAATATAATTATCTCCAACACTTCCATATAATTCTTTTCTCCTGGACTTTTGAAAGCATTTTTACATGTATCATAAATTGAAAATTATTTTATTTAAATATGTACAGAGGAAGGACTTTTGTAATTTGGACTATGATTTCAAAGTTTTTGTTCCTTGTAATCCAAAGCAGACCTTTTCAACTTTTATACCATTAATGAAGAGAAATTCTAAAGAAAACGCACCACCATTTGAAAAATCCAATACACATTGGTTTTTCTGTAAATGAGACAGTTTGAAATATTACTATTTTTGTACTGTAATAATGTGTTTTCAATTACAGTATTAAAATTAATATTAAAGGAAATTTTGAAAAGAAAATTTGTATTTCATTTTGTATATCAGCTCCTCAATCTTAATTAATATGATGTATATTTTTCAGGTTTTTTCCTAGATTCTCCTTTCGGGAAAAATTTCTGCTCTCCTTTACAGTCTCTGGACACATTTTAAAGTGGAGAAATATAAACAAATTTTGGAAAAGTTGACATAAGATTTATTGGACAGGATATTTCTATTTAATAGAATAATTAGGAAGATATGGGAAAGTCAGGAAACTGAGGACAGAACCTGAAGGTAGCAGTTGAAAAATTTGGAGAGGGATGAAGGTTTAAAATGTGTAGGTACTAGACAAAAAAAAAGGAGATAATGATATAACTAGTAGGCAGGTGAGTGAATAGAAAAATGTAATTAATAATTTAATTTTAAAGAAAACCTGCTATCAATAAAAGCTTCTTTATGTGAACTGAAGAGAGAAACTAGAGTAAGAGAAAATAAAGAGGGCAGAAGAGGTTACAATGGGTAGATCAGAGCAGCAGTTGGTAACTGAAATTATGCTGAGATGATATATATATCTCCACAAATAATTTCCATATGTTTTAATGTCTTTTATTTTTTCTCCTAAATGCCGAAATCCCAAATGCAGAACATCCTTCTTTTGGTGTTTCTCCTTCATACGACAGTTTCTTCTGTGATATGTATTGACCTGCTTGCTAATTCTCCTTCTCTGATCAGAGTTCATGAGCTTTCCTATCTGATCAGCATGGAAGAGGTACATTCACAGGAACATGGAGTGAACTGTGTGAGCTGCGTCACCCTGAGGCTGTGACACACATCCCATGGAGAATCACATCTGTGTCCTTCGCATGGATCTGACCTGACATACAGCAGCACAGAGCTCATCATTGCTTGGCATGAGCAGTGGTCCCTTGTTTCAGCATCAAGCTTGTTCCCTGATTTTATCCTTCTTGCTTCCAAATATTAGATTGTCTCAGAAGATGTTGCTTAAATTATGCTTATCACTTTTTCTTTAATATGAGGAGAGATAGTCCAAGCCAAATGTGTCAGGAATGTTTCACTTTCATGTGACAGTGTCCCTTGGTATTCCCTTAAGCGCCCCTCACAACTTTCAAGGCACACATCCATCAAGGTATTGCTCCAGAGACTCATAGTCCAATGAGTGGAGAGTTGGGAACTTCATCCCTGAAAATGCTGTGGGAGGTGCCCAGCAACAAATGAAAACAACAGTGGGAGGAGGACTGTTCTTAGGGACTAATATCTGTAGGGGATTAATCACAGGCTCTACACAAGACTGAAGCCAACTGCAAAGGTCTCAGTGCTTTCAGTGGGGGAGTGGATGGTGTTCCATGGCAGGAATAGCATGACAATGCTTAGCACAAACCAGCCAAAACAAGTCGTCAAATGGCGTAGGTGAGCTCTTTGTATGGGCAGAGTTTTATGGGCTGCTCGAGTCAGCTGTTTTGGACAATTATTTTTAAAGGCAGCAACAGGCACTGAGTCACATTCGTGCATCTGAGTTCATTGCAGAACAAGTTGCTTTAGGCACCCTCTGTGCATTGTCAGCCTATTTTGCACCCTACTCAAAGGACAGGCTGATTGGTGTTTGCTAAGATTGCAGCTAATGTGCTTAATACATTAAGGAGTCATAGCTTATTAGCAAGGAAATTTGGGACCATAAAATGCAACAGAAGAGCTGTTGTTGCAAGACAGCAACTTTAGCAGCTCGATATTAATATTATGAACAGTGTCAACCATGAACACATAATAGCTTTTACTTTGGATACTTTACCAGTTGAGACCTTGAAGTAAAATAATCCCTGATACTTTAAAAAAAATCTTTGTTAAATTTGCCATGCAAGTCTGATATGTAAGAAAATTTATATAAACTGTATTTGGTTGATATGAAAGAAATAACCAAATGCTACCCAGTGCAGTACTCAGATACAGGCTGCAGAAGCAACTTGACATTCAGCCTTCAAAATTCGGGACAAATTTTCCCAAACTGAAATTTGCAGCTGCAGAACATCCTCACAGTTGCCAGAAAATACCACTGCTTTTATGTTCCCGTATTCTTTATACATATAATTTTCAAATTATGGATCTTATTAATCCATAAATACTGCTTCAGACAAAGCAGATAGGTGCAATATGAAACGGAACAGTGATTGCTCACACACAAAGCAAAGGGATTTTTAAACATCTGCATAATTGAAAGTCCATTAGGAAACACAGTAAGCAGAATGGCATGCTGTAGTACATCCCCCCACCACCCCTGCAGAGCAAAGTTTCAGGATAGGAAAGGCTCATGCAGGGGGAACAGCTGTTTGGAAAAGCCCTCTTGTCTCTAAGACCAGGAAGGAAGTTCTCCTTCGGGAACCTTGTCCAGGTGTAGAAGCAGAGAAAAGCAAAAACAGGGGAAGGCAGCTGCTCACCATTCAGCAGCTGAAGTGAGAAACCCATGACATGAGCTAAAAATGAGGGTTCTCCTGAGAGAGGGGAGCCAAACGTCCAGCCAGGACACTCTTGCCTCTTTGGCAGAATATTTATGTCCATGGTGCAAAGAAGGGGATGGTGTAACACGGAACACTCAGACAAATCTTATTGAAAACAGATCACTCAGCACATTTTGCAGGTGTTAATTGTCACAGGAGAGCACTTTTACTCAAGGCTCTAAGTACAGAGGATGCCCAGGGGTGCCTGTGTGTGACAGGAGCATCCCAGCAGAAATATATTCCCCTTTGCTCTTCAGTAAATACACCCCTGTTTATACTACTTTGACATCAAAAGCCCTTGAAGGAGTATAGCTGTAAGCCTGCTAAGGCAGTTTTAGTGGTTTTGTTGGGATGATACTACTAGTATTAAATTGTTAAAAGCTTCTTTGTTTTTCAGAAAATTCTTTCCTGTAGCATAGTATCTCCTATCACACACTACAAAAACCTGATGTGTCAGGAGTCCTAACAGAAGCTTGCTCAATTCCTACACGGTTCCCAGATTGGTTTTATGAATTGTTGGTGTTATTTGGGTACCTGTCAGCCTTTCAAAACACTTCCAGTTCAACGGGAGGTCTGCTGGATGTACATCTGTGGAAATAGCCTTTTGGAACCCAGCTGGGACAGGAACTGGAGTTGCGGGAGGCTGAGCTTAGCGCAGGGAAGGGGCGCTGGGACACACGCGGTGTCCAGGGCTGGGGAATAGGTAACACAAATGTGTCTGCGAGTGATGCAATCACAGCTCTGCCTGCAATGCAGGCATGCCTTTGTACTGACTGCTTCCTACTCTTAACGCTAAAAAGCTAAAGAGTGGCGTCTGCAAGTCTGCCCGCGGGAAGAGGAGAGAGAGGGACTCATTAAGTGTCATTATCTTGTGAATAGCCTTGGTCAGACAAAACAATAGGATAGCTGAAGCTTAGGGGAAAGCTCCTCTGTGACGCACTGGGGTCTGCATCATTAGCATTTCTTCAGTGACAAAGCCAAAGAAAAAAGGTCTGTTCCAGCCCTGTGAAAACAGAAAGGCCAAAGAGGTGAATGCAAGGACACACATGGGGAAGTGAACGATGGACATCAGGTAGGAATGGGAAAGGCTGCTCTTCCAGGGGTGAAACGCTTCAATCAAATTATTTGTGACTGAAGAAGTAGAAAAGGAATCTGGTATTTGGACATCTACAATAAAGAAAAGAACCAGTGTGGAAGAGGAAGGATATCCTCCAGCTGCTCAAAAAATTAAGAAACTTAAGACAAGAAAGTATGAGTAATTTCCCGTGTAATTAAAATAGAGCAATTCTTGGGATTTCCCTAAATGTGCACATCTTCAAATATTCTATGGACTTACAGAGTGAATGTAAAACGTGACATGACAAAAAGGCTGGTGCTGTGGAATAAGATCCAGTGGACAGTCAGGATATGGGGACTTGTGGGTGGCACTGGGCTGAGGACAACCTATGATTTAATTTGCATGATGAGTAAGAGAGTGGGAAAACTGATAAAGAGCTCAAAGATAACATTTGCTGCTTAGATCATGGAGTGCTGAAGATCATCACACTGATATTACTGGAGATCTGGGATACAAAATATGATATTTAGTCAGAGTGCAGTCATAGGAGCTTGATGAAAGAACCATAAAATTTGAATAATAGTACTGTTCAAACTTAAACAGTGTTCACAAGTTTCAAAATAACATAATAGAATTACTAAGCATAGGAAACAGATATGTGCCTTACCTACTATTAACATTCAATCTGTATTTGTTGGTTTTGACACGCCAACAATCTGTGAAGGTGGAAAAACAAAAGACTAATATGCACTGCCTAATTTCACAAGAGAAGGCCTATTAAAAAGACAAAGTCCACTGACTGTGTATTAGTTTCTCACACTCAGGCTCTCTTTCATTTCTATCACTTCCTCTGACACTTGAGAAACTGAGTCTATCTGGAGACAAAATCTTCATCGCTGTCATCCTCCTCCTCAGATCTTCTGCCTCTCAAGGTATCTATCCACAGGTGCTGCTGAAGGACATTGCACCAGCACAGACTAAAATAAAGACTTTGTAATGGAACAGCATTAGACTGGTTGAGAAAATGTCTGCCTGGCATACCAAAGAGGAAGGAGGGAATAAAAAAAAAGAAAGCATGCTGGTTAGACAGACAGTTGAGGGATGTGGCCATGCAAGTGGGTTTGAGGGGAAAGGTCCCATCATGCTGCCAGCCACCATGCTCTGCACTGCCTTTGAAGAACCGGAGTGTGCCTGCAGTTCAGCTGAAGTGGACTGAGGGACCCTGCTCACTGCCTTGATGGTGAGGAGATGGTGTGCAAAGCACTACAGCACAACAAGGAGGGCAGGCATATCTCAAGTATTTGGACTGGTTTGCAGCAAGACTGCAGCTGCCTGATTCAATAGGTGGTTTCACTACATGATGAAGTGAAAGAACTTTAGCTTTTCCGCTTTGACAATAGAGCAAGGCCTCCTAAAATAGCAATAGTTTCAGGCACTTAATACAAACATGCCATTTGTCAAAATCTTATTTGCTTCACAGAGATGATTGATGAGTGTGCTATTTTGTGCTAAATATGACAACTTTCTGGAACATTCCTCGTTGATGACCATGAACTTTGCTCCTTGCAAGGCCAGTTGAGGCTGCAGAAGTGTAACGAGCATGTTCTTAGTGGTGACATTGACATTATTACTTCTGGATAACCCTCTGCTTCTAGACAAATATTTGCCTTTTAAAAATGGGGGGAAAGGCCTTGAATGTGCTTAGAACTCTTTGTCAAATCAGTTGTCTGAAAGCCAACTGTTCTATCAATTAATTTCTGTTTACATACAGGAAATTTTTAGCCGTGTGTGAGCCAACTACTATTCATTTTGAAGAATAGGAAAGGTCCCTTGAATACTTGTGGGATAGATCCTTTAATAGAATAGGTCATGTAATATTTGAAAGAAAAGCTTTTCACTGGCTGCTCTATCTTGTCTGGAGACATCTGACATAAGCAGTATGTGTAAACCTAGAGGACCTTCTGTTAAATACGTTTGTAGAACTAAGGAAAGTATTTTGGGTGAAGAAAATCTTTCTAACTCCTTTTGGCACCTCTTTTTTTCCCCACTCTAGGACCCTTTGCAGCATGTCACATTACAAAAGCAAAGTTGCAACAAAGCAACACCAGTTTTTGGTTATTCCAGAAGAAGAAGCAGGAGAAGGTCCATGAGACAGAATGGATGCAGTCATTCAATGCATAATGCTGCCTCTGGTTCTTGCTTGTTTAATATACTTTCATGTAACTAATTTATTATCTGTCATTTCCTCACAAGTCTTCAAAGGCTTTACATCTTTGAGTGGGCGGAAGCATTCTATGCCTTGT
The DNA here is from genome assembly GCA_013186435.1 of Turdus rufiventris. Taxonomy (NCBI): domain Eukaryota; kingdom Metazoa; phylum Chordata; class Aves; order Passeriformes; family Turdidae; genus Turdus; species Turdus rufiventris. The sequence goes on from PYHW01010093.1 coordinate 3,093,158, forward strand.
TGGTACCAAACTCACAAATATTCTTGTATCCATTTTTAGATAGAACTGCGAGGATCCAAGCTCTTAGGTCTTTAGCATGGGTTGCAATATAATTAGAATGATGCAGTGATTTCAATGTAAATGGAGAATGAATGAGACGAGTGTTGTTTGTCATATCAATTTTTTGCTATGAAGATCATTAAACTTAAAAAAATTAAAATTTACAGAACAGATGGAAACATCAGGAATTTCAAAAGATCAACTTCTCTAGTTGACAGTTATGGCATGTACTGTTGTAATCTACATTATTGTGTTATTCAGGATGGATTAAATTATCAGTTTCTGTTATATCAAGATTGTTATGTCTGGTTTATCTAATAATATCTGTTCATAGCACGGAACAATGACCCACATGATTTTGAATCTTTGATTAAGCAAAACTCTCCTTGCTTTTAATGAATAAATGAAACTAAAATAGACTGTCAGGGAGCAATATTCCAGTAAATCCAGTTTTCATTAACGCCTGAAAAATCTCTTCAAACACTGAATGGATGCAAATTTTTTTTATCTGCTATCTTGAAATGTATAGTTTTCTCATTCTTTCTAATGGAGCATGTAGTTAAATATGACTCTTGGGTACTTTAAAAAAGTCTGGGTAAAAAACGTTTCTGGGAAAATATTTTGAAAGAAGATAATTTTCTGGGAAGAGATTTCCTATAACTAATTAATTAGGGAAAAAACCCAACTCCCATCAGAGCTTCACTTCTAAATCCAAATGGATCACAGAGACAAAATCTGCTTTCACCACAAGTAAAAAAAATAATCAATGCTAAATTTTCAGCCTGGACACAGTAACATTCCAAACATGGAACTGGACAGAATGTGAGAGAAACCATTCCAGCAGCTGAGTGATTGGCCTGGTATCACCTGCCTGGTCTGTGTCCCTCCAACATTAAGTTACACCTGGCACTTAAAAACTGACCACGCTAACAGGAAAGGTCCAGCAGCACCACTCTGGCTGTGCACCCACATTTCTTTAAAGCCTCCCTGGGCTGTATTTTTTCTTCCTAGAATGGAAATGATGGAGTAGCATGTGTTGCAGTGATTTAGTTTGTGTAGGGCCTGGACTTACTCCCGTGCACCACAGCTAAAGGGATCAGAGAACCTTTCTGCCCATTGTTGGCCAACAGAAGTTGTTAGCGATTTGCTCAAAGCAAGCTTTGTGCTCTTATTTGGCTGTGTCTAGACAGCCAAATACTTTGCTGCTATCCAAGGAATGTGCAGCTAATGTCAGTGATGTATTCACAGGAAAGCATTGGTTCTGGAGCATAGGCTCAACACAATCACTGCAAAGTGTAGAAGCCAAGTGACAGGGTATTCTTCCATAAGCAGGTTGTTTATTATGGGGCTTACTTAACTTCCTCCAAGAACAAAGGAAAATTTGCTGCACAAAATTATTTAAAATTTTACTGATTAAAAATAAAACTAGTATTCAGTTTGATAGTCATAAGAGAGATTTAGTTAAGAGGCATTTTGACATATAAACACATTAAATTCTCGTATGGTTCTACAATTACAAGCAGAAGAGGCAGAACCATCTTGTGTTCTTCACTAGCAAGTGGAACTGCCTTTGGTTGAAGATTTATGATCTGTCTTGAGTAAATGTATTAACAGTTGACAGGTGTTTAGAAAAACAAAATGACAATCCAAGAGGTCAATATGAAGAAAAACCCAAACCAAATAGCACTAGCATATTCTGGAAAGGAGAATAATACCCCAGCAAAATTTTAGTTTCTGTTAGCTCCCAGTGGAGTTATGCCTGTTTACAGAAATGACCCATCATACAGTGGTGGCTTGTCCTTTGATTGCTTCTGAGGGAGAAGAGTCAGCTACTAGCATTGCAAGCTACCACCAGTCCTATGAAAGTCCAGGCAACTGCCTCAAAAAGAACTGAAGAGTTGCAATAATTTGTGTCAGATAATGAGCACTGGCCCTATTTGCCAGCTGTGCAAGCGAAAGCACAGAAGAGGTAACTGTACTGTCCGCAGCCATGCAAGGAGGGTTAAACATGGCAAATTTTCTGGGTGAAGGGTGTAGGCAGCAGACCAGGACATGAGGTACTTGATGTTAGATATAATCCTAACACTGCAGTAGCTTTGTTTTTAACTCAGCAATGTATCTGGCAGCTTGTCTCTCCTATACATCAAGTGCAGGAAGACAATATGAACAGTTTCTAACTCTACCTCATAAAGTTTCCCTGAACAGGCACTAGAGTTACAATAACATCTTTGTTGGCAAACATTTCCAGGCACTGTAAATCTGTCTGACTCTACAGGAGAGATGGCTGATGTGCAGATCTCTAAGTCACTGTTGTTAAAAAACAGAGCCCCTGTTCATCCATCTTGGGCCTTATTTTATAGCACACCATATAAATGAGAACTTAAAATAGTTCTTTATCCTTCCAAAGTGCACAGTCACTGGAAAAGATAACACAAGAAGTTTAGCCTCAGGAACCTGAATCAGCTGAGAAAAGAGCAGCTGAAGGACACATCTATGTTTTCCTTTCCCTATCCAGAGGCAGCCTCTGCAGTCCATACCTATGCCAGTGTGCATTTACTCACTTAAGAAATTGAATCTCTTCACACAAATGTTCACCAGACCAAGGCAAGGAGTTGCAATCTTTATCACATAGCACCAGGGAAGCAGTGCAGTATTGTACAAGAATGTTCCCAAGGAATGCAATAACATGAGCTGGAATGATCTGGCTTCTTACCACATGAGGCTGTGGAGAGAAAAACAGCTATTCTTCCCTGCCCATAAGCACGCAGGAGGACACGCATCCATCCTTTGTTATCCATGCTGTAATGTGCATTAATTAGTAAAAACACAAAGATTTTTTCCTCATGGTTTTGACAGCATCTTTGACATGTGCTAGATGAAGAGGATTTCCATTTTTTTAAGATGTTTAAGGTTTTGTAAGATTTTTAAAAATACAAGCAAACACAGCTTGTTTTAACTAGTGATCTCAAAATGGTAAGAAAAATATTGGAGAGTTAGGGCTATCATTTACTATAAAGGCTTTCAGATCCGCATTCTGCAGTACTATTCTGAATCTTAAAAGCTTTCCAGGTGAGACATGCATGGTAAAAAAAGTTTCACCTTTTTTTTTCTCTCCCCCAGCAGCTTCACTGCAGAGCCATATTTAGAAATGCTTGATCGTAAGGTGTTTGGATTTGGCAGGGAATGGCTATGATGCGCTTTCCCCAGGGCCTGGGAAAGAGAAGCAGGCTGCAAAGACAGCTTTCACAGGCTGCTTTGAAAGGCAGTGTATAATTATAGGCTGGCAATGAAAGACAGAGCAGCCTCCAGGGATACCCCTTTTCTATTCTGCCACTTACAGGGATTCTTGTCTTTGCAGTCAAGTTCTGTCATGTCCCAAGTTAAGAAGCTCGGTCAGCAGTGAATGAGACATCATCGTTCTCCTTCAGCTAAAATATTAAAAGGAGGCACGTCTAAGGTTTTTTTTTTTTTTTTTTTCCTCTTGACAGACCTGTGACTCATGAATGCTGCAGAAAGGAGAAACCAATAAAAAACTATTTCTATACTTTAGCTTTTGAGCTTCCCTTTTAGAGATCACATAAGGTAGAGTGTTCACAGCTTTTGTTAATAGTGCTATTATAAATTATTATTATTATTATTATTACTAATACTACTACTATGATCTTGTATTTAGGCACCTTACATCCACTCTAAAAACATGTTTAAGTATACAGCATATATGTGTGATGATGCCTGAAAGATTTGTACTTTTGAAAGCTCAGCACTAGGGCCACCTGCAGAGCTTTCTGAGAAATGTACACCACCTCCTAAGATTGTTTTCAAAACCAATATTGTCTTCCCACTGCCAGGACCTGTTCTGTTGAATGCCAGAAACTCCTTGTACCAGCCTCTTGTCTCCCTTTGTGCTGTGCAATAGTTCTGGTGGCAGAGATAGAAGGGAAGTGCTATGGAGCTTTCACAAACTGCATTTTTGTCTGTCAGCATCACATTCTCCCTCAAGCTGGCATCAAAATCCAGTGCCAAGTCAGTGGTTTAAGCCCATCTCTGCACTGGATTCCCAAAGAAACTTTTTAAAAAAAAGAAAAAAATTAATTGCCCCCACATCTCTCTGCCTTATGCTAATTATATTGGAGACAGATATTGTGTGCTACTTTCTCTTCAAAGCAATTTTTTTTAAAAAAACAACATACTGTGGGATGGAAAAGACTTGAAGAATTAAGAAAAAAATGGGCCAAGAAATTATAAAGCAAAAGAGAACATGCTGCAGTTTTAAAAGGCTTTCTCATTTATTATTTTTATTATAATTTTCAAATTAAACCTGAAACAGTTCAGCTGAAATGTATGAATATGTAGGCATGAATTTTGTATATGTTATTAGTTCTGATATATGTAAAGAATATTTCCATTAGTTATATAATAGACAGCAACAGCTGAAAACACAGAATGCTCCCAAATTTACTTCTGGGTCTTTTTCTGGGATGCAGGATACTACAGAAGACCCTCAGAATTGTGTTGCACATGCAAATAAATGCAGTTGAATGGAAATGGAGTTTCTGTCACATTTATTCATTTCAGCACCTGTTTACTTTACAAATTGGAACAAAAGGTCAAAGCACACTGTGCTTGACAGAAATTATAAAACATTTTGATTCAGAAATACTAAACTAATTAATTTTGCCATTTTTAACTACGAAGAAGAATTTTGATGTTCTATTAACTAGATGAATTCACCTAAGTCAAATTATTTTGTTTTAGTTTTCAGAAATTTCTTTTCCTTGAAAATCAAAACATTTCCATGAAAATACAGACATCTGGGAATTTAATTTCCTGTTTTGAAAAGAATTTCTGAGTAGCTCAACAAAAGCCTCATACCATAGTATAGCATTCTGTCAAATTCTTTTTCCATTGTGCTGTACCATGCATATCCTTCACTTGTCTCTGAGGGATTCTTACTAATATTTCTCTTAGATAAATTCTTTCCATTGTCGATATTAGAAGTTGACCATTACTCTTAGTGAATGTGTCAGGATTCTGCACAGCACAAGGTCCTGCAGTCATGGACAGTCATGAGCAAAAGGACTTTCTGATGTCACTACTGCTTTCTATTGCAGAAGGAATGGGAGAAATGGAAGTTGCTCAGCAGGTCCTCCTTCTGGTAAGGAAAATGGAACAGAAACTGCAATGCACCAGGTTTTCCTGCACTAGTAGGTATAAAAGTACAGGTTTCCCTTCTAATAATAACAATTCACACAATTTTATTAGAACTATCTAAATACTGAAAAAGGAGACCTGATTGCTAAAAATTAAAAAAAAAATTAATATTATTTCGTTTCTAGGTGTCTGTTCATTGGCTGTTGTATCAGCTTTCTTTAGACCAGTGCCAAGTGAGTTTTCTATAACAGTGTCCTGAGATCAGCCATAGATGCTTTATATCACCTTTATCTCTTCGACAACACAGAAATTATTTAAATAACTCTGTGGGATTTTAGATACTTTCAGAAACCTAGGTTTTACTTTACTAGAACACACAATGCTGCAATCAGAAAGATCACAATCTCGGGTTACATATTATACTACAGGAGTGCAGTTTTAGCTTAAAGGTCTTCCTCTGGTAGCATGACCAACAGGTGAGTGTCTGCACATTTTCAGAGCAGAGTTGGACATGCTGCAAAGAAGGTTCACACAATACACATGAGAAAATCCTTCATGATCTTCTTTTTCTTCAGCCCTCCCTACACTGCCCCCCCAGACCCACCAACTGACTTGAATTAATAGTTCCATAACCAAATCTAATCAGTCTTCTAATTATATGAGAATTATCACACAGATGTAATAGGTGTTTTTAGTTCCTTAAGTATTCTAAGATTTGTAGGCAAAATATGCAAAAGGAGGGCAAGATAATTCTATGTCCTTTTAAGACATATCCCCGTTTTCCCACCTGCAGTTTGTCACGTCTAGCAGGCATAAACCTGTATATTAGTCAACATGTCTACTGCAAATTATCCCACTACTGTGATGTTGAAATAAGTAGCTCAGCATAAAGCAAAGAAGTCCTGATGTTTGTCTTTTATCGTCATAGGGGACGTGTCTCTAAACATGAAGTGAAAGAAAAAAGATACTTATGTTAAAATAACCATTTTGAATCAAAGCTAGCTAAAAAAGAAAAGAATTTTTCCTTTGCTTTGTTTCTGCACCTTTTAATGACCTCACTCTGCTTAAATAGTGGAATAAATATACTCTATCACATGAGTGAGAGCTAATAATATGTAGTTCTCAACTTGTTTAATTGACTGAAAAAATTACAAATGTTTCACAATTGCTTAATGTGTAACCCTGGCTAGCACTTTCAAACATGTGAAATGATACAAAAACCCAAGTCCTTCAAATGTATTTTAAGCACTTGTAAGCTCTAATGCTATATCAATGTTCAACAGACTGTTTAGTAGAAAAACAACAATTTTATTGGGAAGAATGGTAGAGTTGCAAGAATAGCTACATGGTTAGCTTAGATGAAAATAGAACTGATATGGGTGGAGGATTAAAATAAGGGTAGGATAACTAGCAGAGACATAAAATACCAGACATCTAAATTTAGGAGACTTTGAATGCTGCAAACTTTATTTTCATTGGCTTTTGTGTGGTGTTTCATAAAGTTATTTGGATGGTGCTGAGAGCCTATAGCAAGCACAGTCTTTGCACAATGTTATTCTGTGCACCATCTTAATTTTTTTCCTTAAAAGTTGTTAACAGAGTAAGAACAAGATTTTTATAACTTTTATTTCACTTGGGCATGGCTGTCACAACAGTCTAGACTGCAAAAGTGGCATGTGTACTTACAAGTGGCTATTTAGCTCAAAAGGAAATTTCTCCTCATACAATTTTACCCTCTTCTGTTTAATGCTGAGCTGGTCTCCTGCAGAACTGTCTGATGATAATTTCTCCTTCTCTATCTTGTTCCTTAAAGCCCAACTGTTCAAAGTTAGTGCTGGAACTTTATGGCACTTTGACTGAACAAAGGAGGGAGAGTGCTTCTGTCCTTGCTGAAATATGCCCTGATTCCTAAAACATTCAGAAGGCACCTGTGTCTCAAAAGGAGAACAATGAGAGCAGGTTAATGTGGGAGGAATGGTTTAAGCTGTTTTCTGCCCTGTCATTCCTTGTCTGGAATACCACCTTGCAAGCCAGGGCTGGCCTGATGTAAGCCACGTGGATGTTGTATATCTGGTTTGAACAAATCATGTAAGCTCCCTCTGGAGTCAATAGAGGAAGAATGAGCATGTCTGGAGAACTGCTCCAGACATTATAGTACCTGACCTGTTAATTAGAAGGACTTCTTTCTTGTAGTCCATAATACAACCCTCAAGGATTCTCTTACACTAGAGACCTGTGTTTCAGATGGCTAGAGCTAGGTGAGAGGAATCTTACTTTCCATGGAGAAATATCTTATGAGTGCACCATAAGTTTTTTTAGAGTCACACTAGGAAAAAAAAATCAGGGAGACTCAAAATGTGCACCAAATGAAGTTCAGACCTGGGATTTTCCCCTACTATTCTTTATGGAAATATTTGTACTCTCTCCTCTTCAACCACTTGCTGAAGTAAAATCATGGCAAAGCTTGTTCAGGGAGCAGTGGAAAACAAATACACAAATTTATGTGACAAGCAGCTTTAGAGAGAAGACTATTCACATTTATTTCTTAGCATTGTGTTATGCATCACTCCTTATAAAAAGCTCCATCCATCTCTGGTTTTTTATACCTTTATATCTTATACCATCTCTACCTTTTTATAACGGAAAGTTATTCCTTTCTAAAGAGTAGAGATAGATATGTGTTACCTGACATAATCCTCATTCTCAGTGATCAATTTCTTCAAGACCGAAGAATCCGTGTTCACCAAAGAGAGAACTGAAGGCTGGAGATGGAGATAAATCAACTGCAAGTTGGAGATTGGAGATTTATTGTTCAAAGGACTCAAATAAATTTACCTCTCTGTATTTTCATATTATGGAAGAGAACATAGCTATTTGCCCTTATGTTGACAGCCCAAGAGATGGTAAAATTCTTCCTAAAGTGAAACAGAAAGGGAGAATTTTGTCTTGGAAGAATATTTTGGCAACTCTTTCCTGGGAAGATGTTCAGAAGTATGCATGGAAAGATCTCAAAACAGGTAAATGAAATGTGGGGGGAAAAAATTAGGAAAAGAAGTTATGAAGGCATTCAGATAAACTCTGTGTGTTTACAGACAAAATGAGTCACCACTTTCAAGTTTTTTTTGTCTGTTATCTGGGCACCTGAGTTGTTGTAGCAAAAGAGATGGAATTGTGTGCAATTTAAAAACTACTTGCACAATTGTTGGTTTGCTATAAAGGAATCCAGATTTGATTCTTCTTTTCTTTTTACAAATCTTTTAATTGACTGATTGTTCACTTTGTAGAAATAATGCAAATATTTCTCCAGACAGTTCTGGTTTATACTCTGTATCTTGTACACACGTGTATGTGTATAGCTATATATTTACTGATGCTGGTGGGTGGTCTGAGAATCTATTTAAAAATTTGACATTATATATCTGGTCCACAAAGTGCTAACAAAAAGAGACATTTTTGGATTATGAAAGATTTGCATTTTCCCTTGGTACCTGCTCCAGCAATTTGGAAATCTCTTTGTTTTGAACCTTTGACAAGGACAGCAGGGTGTGTGGTATAGAGAGGCAGATAAAATCCTGAAGACTTAAAAGAAAACATTTTTTTTACATTTCATGATCACTAAATAAATGAACTTTCCTACTCAGGAGGGAATGATAACTTGGCAGGGAAGTAGAGATTAAGAACACTTCATTTTCTGTGTTATAATAATTTTTAAATGAAAGGTCCTTTTCTTTTCAAAGCATGAGTCTCTGTGAAATTAAAGGCTTACAGTTGTTTAAAAAAATATTTTATCTACAAAATATGGAGCCATGAAAAGGAATGTTTGTATAGAACAACTCTGTCCATGAATATAACTTGCTCCTGTGCTTATTCTAGAAAAGAAGGGCAATAAGTCATAAAAAATATCTTACAATCAGTAATTTTACTTTGTTTTGGTTGATTTAACTGATTTAACTCCTTACTAATTTTCTTCATTGTGACATTTAAAATTTTTATTTTGGAGACTGTGTGAGTTGTTTGACTAGTTGAAACCTGATGTGTTTCCAAATTCTTGAAGCTGAGGCTTAGAAATGGCGAATCCTTTGCAAGTATTCTACATGATGGAAGTTTTTGCTCCATGAAGGCAATTACATAGAGTGAGTTTAGTAGCTCTGTTGGTCCTTGTAGCACCTCTTTTTGTTCTCTTTATTAAATAAAATTTAACAATTAGCTTCTGTTCCAGTTCTCTCTTTCCACAGAACACTTGCTGATTCCTCAGGCTCGCTTTTATTTCTCAGCTGAGATGAGGAACCACAGCATTATCAAAGTGCCCTATGCTTCACACACTTCCAGAGTCTCTCTGCAGTCAGTGGAACCCCAGCAGTTCCCTCTGGCCCTTCTGGTGTGGCAAGACTATACACAGCTGCATAGTGCATAGGGAGCTATTTAGTTCCCAATAAACATTCATCTCCAGAAAAGTAGTGATATCCATTTTCTTAAGTTTAGTGCAACTGGGTTTTAAATTGTGCTATCCACAATATTTTAAAGCTGTTTCATAATAATAGCACTTCAGCTCTCAGTTTCCTTTGATAAGCTAAAGTGCTCAGAAATGTCAAATATCTTTTCTTTAAATCTTTCATTTTCATCATAAGGAAAATTGCATTTACATTGACTACCTTACAAATAACAACAGCAAATTTTCTGGCATTGAGTCACTCAGTGAATAAATTGCAGCATTATTTCTCAGAGCACAGTTTGCTTGCATCAACCCATAGGGAAACAAAAGAATTCATGCTAATTCTTCCCTACAGCTCCTTGCTTGGTGGCCCTTGTGCACCTCCCCTTAATTTCTGTGAGGTGGAAACTCTGCTGGAAACTGACTCACATTAAAAAGAAGCTTTGTGAGTCCAAGAGAAATCCTGGCCCCATTTCATCAGTGCCTACTGCATGTGAGCATGTTCCAGAAGCAAAGTGGGGAGTGCTGAAAATATCCAGACAAATTTGTGAGAATCCTATTACTTTGTCTGGATATTTTCTTTCTGGTCTGTCTTTAAGGCTTACAGAAATAATTGAAGTTATTAGGGCAATGTCTTCCCTGACTGCACTGGATTCTCTGCTTGTAATAGTAGAGTAAAGACAAAATGTTCAAAAGATAACAGGGACAGAAGACAGAACAGAGCTTTTGGAGATAATACTGCTCTGCAGTTATCAGACTTAGTTATCAATGTTACAACCCATTGTACTGTGAGCCAAAGCTCTTTTCAATAACTTCTCCATTGCCTTTTTCTATTCTGATATTTCTATTCTCATATTCCTGTTTGAATAGTACTTCTTATATTAAGGGCAATAAAACAATGACTTTCCCCTCCACCCCCCATGGTTAATTCATCAATACTAGAGCTGTAGTGAGGAAAGATTTGTAAGAATAAAGCCTTTTTACTAACACTAAATTATGTACACATTTGGTTCCCAAATGGAAAACACAATAATTATGTCAAGGTTTGCCCTTTGCCCAACAAGGCTTGAGGTAAATGGACAAGTAGCTAAACAAACAACCAGTTTCAAAGCTGACAGTAGCTTTTCCAGTTTTTTAGGATCCCACAGCTGATACTATGACTGAATACAAAGCACAAGGCTTAGCTGTGTAGTTCCCATTAATTTAATTGCAATTTTGTAGCTAAATACCCTTGATAGCACTAAGTAGCTCAGCCTCCGTCATCGAAAGTCACAGATTAAAATCATTGCCCCTTGTCTTCAGAGGGCTGATATTTTCTTTTCTATAAAATAAATGATATGTGCACTTAAGACCATAATAGTAGGCAACTCCTTCTTTAATGTGAAATACACTTTTGTTCTATTACAAGAGGCAAATTATTCTGTTTCCAAGTGCAGCTATGCTGTATCATTTTCTTATGGTGCAGTTAATTATGTTTAAGATTCTTTGTTAAAATGAAAGACAATAACATACATAAAAATTTATAAAAGAAGACTCATACCTCTAAAGGAGACATAAAAGGAATGCTTAACTGTTACCCTAAAGGTGATAATTCTATTGGGAAGAAAAACAGTGCATATTTTCAGCTGATGTAGCATTTTGAGCAGGTGAACATGCCTTCATGCTTTAGAATTTCAGTAATTTACAGCAAAGTGCCAAGGAACAAAATAATTGTAGAGAGAAATTAGTGTCAAACTTCTGAAAGTCTAAATAGTTGAGCCAGAAGGAGGGCTATAATTTCAAGGAGAAGACAGTAGCAATTGCAGACATGTTTAAGGATTGGCTAAAAATCAATTAACATAAGTAGCTAAAACATATTTTTATAATGTTGAATCTCTTGAGACATGTTGTCACATGCAGGATTCACTCATTTATACAATTCAGTTCTCAGAAGTGTGCATCAGAGTGGAAAATGTCAGAGATCTGTAATTGAATTATTTCAAAATCTTAATGTTTTAAACCTAGCTGCAGAGGCAAAACTTTAATAGTAGCATTAAAAAAGCTTAAGGTCTTTGGCAGAAGGCTGTGAAGTCATCTGGGTATAATCAGCCACATAAACTGCGCATGGCAGCGTGATCCTGTGATCCACACACTGAGCAAGAATGTTTTCTGCTTCTGAAAGGACTCGGATGAGTTGTAGTGCTTTTCCGTTTTTCAAATGCAAGTCGTTACATTGCGAATGTCAGTGTATGTGGAGGTAGGGAAAGAATATCACCTAGTCTAATACTACTGACAACCTTGTCTGTGTTCTGTGCTGAAAGTATGAGAAATAGTCCTCCTCCTTTAAGTGATTAAATATAAATGACAAAAAACAGTTGTACAGTGAAAAGAAAAAAACACTGAAAAAACTCTAAACAGTTAAACATTTTGGTGCATGCTCACACACGTGCATACATAACATGAAGTTTGCACATTCGCACTCAAACACAGATTTACACAATTTTATTTAAATATTAACTGGATTCTCAGCTAAGTGAAATATTGAATTACAGAATTTTTTTGTTGTTTTTTTTCTAGCCAAGAGAGCTTCTTGCCCTTACCTCAGCATTTTTACCTCAGCAACTGACTGCCAGGAAATGTCTTTGGGCAGAAGGATGACTTGAATCGCATCCAGAACGGAGTAGTGAGTTTCTGTCTTCTCATAATGTGAAAAGGACATTCCTTGCAGCACTACCTCCAGAGAAGTTCAACAGGGAAAGGTGTGACTGACCAACTCTCTCAGACATACATGTAAGCTCCTTAATCAGTAAATTCTAGTCCATAACTCCGATTCAATGTCAGGACAAATAAATTAATTCTGTTAGCAATCTTCTCTCTGAGAAAGCTTAGATGCTTTTCAGACTTCTGTTTTTCCTCTTTTCATCTTTTTTATTCTTTCATTATTTTTCTTTTATTCTGTTTACTAGATTGTAAAAAAAAAAAAAGATAAAAACAAACAAAAAAAAAAACATAGGAAGGATGTAAATGCGTGATACCAAAAAAGGTGAATTATAATCAGGAGCATGGGATCTTTGATCATCCCTTCTCAGGAACTCAAGAGTCCAAGAGAGGGTGCCAGCAGGCTCTTGTTAGTGTTGTCCTTCAAGTTCACTCAGGCTGTGCAGTTTGTTTGGTTTCCAGGAGGTTCAGTACCTTGAACTTATTTTAACTTGGCAGGCTGTGAATCAAGGTAGCCATCAGTCTTCCCCCATAATGAGTGATGTTTAAATAGTTCAATCGTACTTATAACCCAGACAGCTTTTAGTTATAGTCATGAGGCAGCTCTGCCTCCAAACATCATAAAATATAAGAAGGACTCCTCCAAAGAACAATATCGTTTAAAGTGAATGGTACATTAAACTGCATTAAACTACTTCCAATCCCAGGCACTTGATTTCTATTCATTTGAACTGTGGACTTAAGCAGTTTTAAGCTTGCTTTGGACAGAGGAACCTGTCAGGAATATAATCACATCAGTTATGCTTTCCTTCCAGATTCTGAAGGTGCTTTCATGAGCCTACTTAATTAGTTACTGTACCCCTAGCATGGAGAGGATAATTGCTATCATGAGTCCCGCATTAAGTGGGATCTGGAAATATCCCAGAAAATATCAAATTTTCTCAGATTTTCAATATTTGATGCTTCATGACTGTAGTGGGGTTTTTAAGGATTTGTAATTTCCTCTAGGAGTGAAATGAGGCAGAATGCATCACAGCTATTCACAACAAACTAAAGCCTCAGAGGCCCAACACTAATTCCACAGAGATGTATCTTAATTTTCCTCTCCCTTCCCTCCAAATCTTTTTCAATTATGTTAATTTATTTCTATGTCCTCTGTTCCATAGCACATTTTTATGCTATTGTACACAAGAAGTACTTTCTCATTTCACATGTACCCAAGAAGATTTAGTTCCTTTCCTTTGAATGAATGGATTAATCAATGGACATTAGGAGCTGACAGAAAGCGCCACCTCTGCTTGTCACTTCACAGCTCACTCATCCCTGGAGCACCATCCATCCTCTCAGCGGAAGGAAGTCTTATTAAACAAGAGTGTTATTTGATCATCCATGTAAAATTCCTTTATGTAGTAGATACACAACAAGGGTGAATTTATAAAAAATATACCACTTAACTTTTAACTTTCAGGGCTTAACTTTGTTTCAGTAAATTCAAATAAGTAAATAAATAAAATCTATGCATTGACTAAGTCACCTCAGTATCTACAAAATCTTTTAATTATTTTTTTCCTTTTCCTTTTTTTCCCCCCACACTATGCAGATACTCCAGACCACTGGAAAGAAAATATTGCCCTGAAAGACAATAAGTCCTTGAAGTACAAAAATGTTGGACATTGCGACTTGATGTTGCAACAAGGGTGGGGTGTCACATAGTTTGTACATTTAACAAAACTTAAATGTGCAGATGACTAATGTTAACAGATATTAAGACATATGAACTACCATCAAGGCAAATTCTTCTGATGTTCGCTTGGGTTTGAATATATGCATGCATTTTGGTATGCAATTTCCTATGAGAATATAATACATATTTTAAGTACGTAAATGTTTTGGAAAAGCTAGGTGACTATTTTTGAAAGTACAAGGAAATTATTTTTTTTT
>PYHW01010093.1:3116487-3131758 GCA_013186435.1 Turdus rufiventris
ATACCTCTTTAAACACAGGGGTATTACTGAAAACCTTTTAAACAAATGGAGACAGGGGCATGAGGTGGATCCTGGAACATCAGGAACTACATAAAGTGCATATTAACCCATTCAGGCTGAAGCAAATGTCCAGGCACCTACATGCTATCTGGGCATTTTCTGTGCAACAGCTCTTAGTAGGTTTAGGCCCTACCAGTATCTCATTATTTACAGATGGAACAAGAAAGGAGGCTTTTGTCTACTGAAGGAGCCTATAAATCTCTCTCTCTCTCCATGACTTCAAACACCTGGATCTGCTTACTACCCCAACAAGGATAGCCCAATGCTGTCTCTAACTCATTCTCTCCTACACTATAAAACTTTCCTACTTTATCTCTCACCTGTCTCTCATAACTACTCCTTAATAGGTACCAGGTGGCTCCAGGACAGTTGAGGCTGACTCTTCCTATCACAGACATTAACTCCTTCCTTGCTTGACTCAACATTAACAGTTTATGGATTTGGGTATGTTTCCTGTGATGAGACCTAAAACAAGGTGAAGGAACTGGGAAGAGTCTTATGATCCCACAAATAAGATGTTACCATCCACTTTTTTCCACCAGAGTAGCGAACAGAGTAGTGGATTCAAAGGCATGACACCTCCATTCTGTTCTCTGTTCTGCCACTGAAATGCATACAACATCGTCATGATGGAAATGGAAAGATTTGATCAAACAGATAATTTATAAATTAAATACTATTTTCACATAAAAGAAATAAAACTAATAAAGCAGTGGTATTGGAACCATAAAATATTCTGGACAAACATAGTTTCATGGTCTACAATAGCAATAAAAAAAATCAACAACAACAGAAAACAAACAAACACAACAACAAAAAAATCCCAAACACTAAGATAAGATGAAAACACATAATGTGGATTAAAAAAAAACCCCAAGGATTTATTTTCAAGTAATTCTAGCAGTCACATGCTTCATTCCTAACTCCCAACTTCCATTTCCTTGTAAATTGAGAGTCAAATTAATTTTTAATGTGATCTGCAGCTGACATATGCAGGATATAAGTGATTTCACCTCTACTGACCTTTGTTGGCTTCAGGTGAAGGCATCCATGGAAACTTTTTCTTGCTAGATTTCACCCCATTTTGTGTTTATGATATTACATCCTTTCAAATCAAAATGCTTTGCTCACTCTGCTATCTTTAATTGTGTTTAATGACAATGAACTCTTGCATACAAGACACACGAGAGATCTAGAAGACAAACATTCTTATATATTTAAATTGTATATTTAAATTTTTTCAAAATATGTGTCAGGAAAAAACCTCCCTAAGACTAAAACAAATAAACAATAACTTGACTTAAATACTTGGCAAATCCCAAATGAGCTACAGTGAGAATTTACTCGATGTGGGTGAAGTACAAAAAGTAGACACTCACTTGCTGAGGGTGAACTTTTCTGCAAACATGCAGAAGGAAGAGTTGCAGAGGGATTGCCACAGTCCCCAATAGTTGCCAGCCCATCAGCTGAGCAGGTTGTAATGTGTGGATAGTGGGGTGCTTTCCTTTCCACACCAGACTCTTTTCCTCCAGATTTAAAGAGGCCTATAGAATTATAGCGTCCTTGAACCCCGAGATTAAAAGTCACTGGTCTGATGGCTTGTGGAGGAGTTTTTTGGTTTTGGCTTAGTGGCATAAACCATTTGCTTGAATGACCAACTTTCTTTTCCAGTGTGAATCTGTCCTCATGGCAATTAGAAGAGGCTCACAGGCTGGAACATGCCCAGCATTGAAAGTATCACACTGCTGGCAAGCCTCTGGCTAGGATGGACACTGGTTTGGAATGAATTTCACCTTTCTTCTGAAGGCAGCCGCATAAATTATCCCTCTCAAGAAAGTCATGAAACTCTAATAGCTTTCCCCTGAGTTTAGGGGGAAGAATGTGGGAGATGTGTGGTGAGGCAAAGATGATTTTTAGCCTTTTTTGTTGTTGTTGCTGTTGTATCTTGTAACAACTCGTGGAAATTCAGTGGTTGAATTTAAAAAAAAAAACCAAAAACCAGGTTCCTCTTACATGCTGTTTGCTAGGACAGGAAACATACCCATGCTAAAAAAAGTTTTGAGTTTTAAGGGAGGAGAAAAGACAACTCTAAAATCAGAAACAGTTTAGTTCAAACATATAATCTGATATTGGGGGGTGGGGGGTGTGTATGCATACATGGGTATGGGTTTGTAATTTATGTCTTTCTGTGTATTTAGCCATCACCCTTAGCTAGAATTTCATTTGGTGGCCTTGATGGAGAACATTTGTGTGACTGAGTCTTTTAAGCTGCCTTTTTTTTCCCTTTGGGCTGGATATTTTTGGTTTCAGCTTTGTGTAGTACCTTGCATACGCTCTTGTTTTCTGTCTAATTGTACTAAGAGACAGAAAGTCAAGGTTCCTCTTGCCATATTCCAGACCTACATCTTTTATGTGTCTATACTGGCATGTGCTGTGCTCCAGGTGTCTCCTACAGCAATGAAGATGGAGAAATAGAGGAAATTATACTCTCCTGGCCAGCTGGTTTGCAAAGTTGCATATTTCAAGTCACATACTACTTTAGAAGTGACTAAAGAAGAAGTCTAGTGTTTTCCATTAAAGCACAAGGTTGGTGTTTAGGGTTAATTGATTCCATGTAAAGCACAAGAGCCTCCTCACAGATCAGAGACCAAATGGCACAACATGAAAAAAAATTACATAATGCATCTTAAATCATAATTCATTCTGAAATGGCAATTGCTATTTTACAAAACCATTTGCTTTTGTGTGTGGTTAAAGGAAGCTGGATTTATATGTTTCTCTACAATCTTTATTAATGAATCCCAGATATTTCACCCAAAAAAAGTCCACTTTTCCAAAGAGAGGTAAAAAATAAGGAGAATTTTGTGTCATTTGGTGTCACCAGTTCCAGCAGCTACTCTCCTAAACGACAATGTAAGTCATGCCTAGCACTTAAACATGCAAATAAGTTTTACTATGTAAAAAATTTTCTTCATACTTCGGCCCTTTAGAACTTGAGATATTCTATGAGTTTGTATATTTTACATTCCATTCCAAGCTGTTCAGTGTCATATATGTTTACTCTGTTCTCAATAAAGGGGACCCAGAAGACATTATCAATTTTAGAGGAGTGAGGGGGGAAAAGTTAGGTTTTTCTTCTGTATATTTTATATTTTCACTAAAAAGCAAATCCTCAAAATGGAATTGTATGGCTCATAATTTACGGTATATTTAAATGTGAACAAAAACATAGAAGCAGCTCATTTTTCAATTCATAGTTTAAAAAATCAAGTGATGGGTTTTCCTAGATGCTTGTCACAGAAACTGGGGAAACCCATCACACTTAAAACAGCAATGAATGGGTGAAGAGGGCATCACTCTCCAGACAGCTTTTGTAGTAACTCATGCTCTTCTCTGCTGCTCACAGTTAAAGGATCTGCACAGTTGTAAAATACCTGTTCCACTGTATTCTACAATGGAACCAGCTGTATGATTGTGCTGCTCTACAGACATAAAAGTCTCTGAAGTTCTGAGGTCTTTTCATACATGTCCACAAAATATTTTATGCTTAAAAGCATGCAGTTTAAAAGATACATTTTTTCTTTAAAAAAGTATGTAAATAGCCTACTTTTTAGAATAAGAAATATAATGAGGAGCACTAAAACAGCAGCCTACAACACCATAAATGCTAGCCTATTTTCTTTGTAAAATAAAGGAATTTGGGTTTTCAGCTGGTTTCAAGAGCATAAATAACATAAATGACCTATTGGCTTAATTCATCAGTATATATTCAGATGACCAAATGTAACAAAAAAAGATGAAAAACAAATGGGTTTTTTTAATGACAATTTTATAAATACAGTTTGAAAAGGAAATCGCCTAGTTTACACACTAAAACTAAAATCAGTGTTTTATAGCATCTGACTCTTATACACTCTATGTTACTACTGAGAATTAAGGGAACAAGAAAATCTATCATCCAAAGTAAGGGAGCCAGGCAAGCAAAAACTGAAGGCAGTCCCATGCTCTTGACCACTGAGGAACTGAAGACACCCAATATGTGTGATATAATGAAAAGCTGATCAAGTCTCAGACCAACAAAACCCTGCCTTTTATTCTTTTTGTATGTGACTGTCTCCTGCCAACAAGGACAAGCTATATTGACCACTCACTCTATATACCTACTAGGAAAACATACAGCTCCCCATGCTTCTGTGCATTTCTCATCCTTTTACTTGGGAAGCTGCTTCCTTCCTCGATCCCTTGCCACAGCAGTGGGATGAAGTGAACAGTCTTGCTGCCTTTTGCTGTGGTAGAGCTGTTCCTGTGCCTTTCGAGGAGTGAGCTCCAGGGTCATGGGCTGTCCTTCAGGAAGCTTTGTTTCCTGCACTCGCAATATTTACTTGAAGATGACAAGTCCATCCTTCCAACAGGATGTAAGTGATGTGGGAGTCACACAGTATGAAATGCACTTGGTAATTGAAGCCAGTCCTGCTTAGGGTTTTGAAAGGAAGCACGAAGCCTTGTATTCAGCTGAGTTGTCAATGGGGCACCAGTGAAGAGAAAAAAGACAGACTCTCATGTTCTCTGTGGTCTGTGTCACTGGACAGATGGGCTACTGTGATTTGAAACAGCCATAAATGTGATCTGAATGCTGCAGAATCCTGATTGCAGTTTCAGTCTCTGCCTGGCTTTTCTCTGCGGTCTTACATCAAGGCAAGATGGTTTGAAGCAGGAAAGAAATCTATGCACAATAATGAATGCAGGAACAGGGGTCCAAATCTCAGCTGACAGCTCTTACATATATCATGAGATATCTTGTCACCTGTTTTCAGACTTCTATGCAGGCAATCTATAAAAATTAACACAGAGAAAAGAGTAATTCTTCTTCTAGAGAAGATTCTTTTCTGAAAAAACATGATGCTGTTTTTAGTGCCCCTTGTGCATATGCTGTGTATCATCTTCATGATGTCTGTTGTTCCAGTTATTGCCTTGCTGAAAACACTAGCTGCTCAGAGTAATTCAGCAGAATTACTAATCTAGAACCTTAACTACAGTCTTATGCTTCTGAGAAGACATTAAATAGATTTGGGATAGGTTATACTTTTTCTTCACTCTACCTGGTCTTAACTCCTCCACTGAGATGAGCAGCCCTATGGACTGGCTCTCAGAGCTTGACCTGCCAACTCACTGAAGTCACTGTCCTCCATAAACGTGTGACAGTGTACTTTCAGAAAAGCGCACTGGTGTAAACATGTGTCCAGTGGAACTGTCATTCACAGAAGGATTTTCACAGACTTGGAGTACTTGATGAATTGTAGGTAGCCCCATAGACCATTTATTTGTTATAGGTAAGCCTGAAGTGAAGAGCTTTCCTGGACCAGGTGCTGCCTGGGTAAAGACAAGAAGCCAGCTAAATTAATGCTGGCTCCGTGACATCTCTGAATGCTGAAGTAGTGGTTCTGCCAGCTGAGGCAGATGGATTGAAAATGTCAGAGCTTCCAACCTGCTTCCAGCCTCCATTCCTTGGCTCACTTTGCCCTTTGTAGCATGTGTGAAATTCTCCACATCTACACTGCAGATCCAAGAGGCCCCAGGACAGTCAGCAAATGTGAGGGATCCATATTTCCCAATCCTGGGTAATGATGTGATCTAGGTCTAGATTACAGCAAAGGCATTCAGACAAACCCCTCTAAAGTGATAATAAAAATGAAATCTACATCTGCAGAGCAATTGTTTGGAGCTGTTCAGAAAGTTTGTTTCTCACTATGATGGATAAAGTCTCAGGGAAACTTACAGAAAGACAAGAAAAAACTGAATATCCTTCCTTTTTCTACATATGCCATTGTTATAATAATTAATCTTCATGAAATGTGTATCTGGCATTTTTCTCTGTTTTCTCTCCTATCTTTCACAGTGAGATCAGCTGTGACTTAGGTACATCTGCAGTTATTTCTTTTCTCTCAGATAATATTTGTTTTCGTGAAATGGAAACCCACGCTCTATCTCTTTGCTGAGGCAGCTACTCCCTTGTGATTGATAGCATTTGACTTTCATGTTTGCATACCTGTGGCTGATGTCTCCTGTCTTGCATGACATCAAAGGGAGGCAGCATTGGCTGGCATCTTAATTTGTGGCTCATGTTCTCCGTGCTTGGCTGGGCCAGGGGCACTGCACTTGCTGAGTTTTCTTCCTGTCGCCGTGTATGTGCTGAGCGACCTTGGCCACACGCATCCTCCCACACAGGGAAGGCTTCCTGGGGTCGGGGGCATCCTCTGCTTTCATCTTCTGATGTCCACGAGATAAGGTTAGGCACGTGACAGTGTGTTATTTTTGCTAAGCCTTTAATGATGTGCAACACTTCTCTTGGTGGTGGGCTGGTGTGGGGGTGAAGACCTCAGGTCTGTTCAAAGATTCACATCCCATGACAATGACTGAACTTGTCAAGGCTTGTACAAATCAGGTTGTGCTGTAACACAAAGTGAATTGAGTGTTATTTGTGCACTCAGATGTTGGGATTTCCAGGAAATGTAAGGATCATTTTTTTATTTACATTTTGGCAATGCCTCAGGCACCAGCAATGACTTAAACTTCTCCCCAGAGATGATGCAAACATGCAAAGAATGTGTACTAAGAAAAAATCTAGAGCACCACAGAAAAGGTATGAAAGAAAGGAAATATTTCTCCTATGCTGACAAGCTATTCTAGGAACATAGGATTAGAAAGGACCAACCCAGTCACCATGTTCAGTGCACCACAGCCATGGGCAACAAGATGTCTTGGTGTTCACAGATGGCATTGCTTCAGAGTGGAGCTCAGTGCATGAATTGTGTGTCTAAATGCCCTTAGTGTGAGACCCAAGATCCAGTAAAGAGATTTAGGACAACTTTATCTAACTTTTCAGGGAAATTTTTCTCCAAGCGAAGAAAAATCTCTCTAATGCCCTGTCTACTGAATGAAGATCCTGCACCTGCATGAGGGCAAACCCAGATATCAAACAGGCTGTGTGGAGAATGGAATGAGAAGAGCCCTGAAGAGAAGGACTTGGCGGAATCGCTTGATGGGAAGCTCAACATGAGCTGGCAAGGTGCACTGGCAGTCCAGAAACCCACATCCAAATCTGCATGGCCAGCAGGTCAAGGTGATTCTTCCTTTCTACTCTGCCTTGTGAGACCCCACCTGGGTACTGCATCCAGCTCTTGGGTCTCCATGCCCCAAATGGACATGGATCAACTGGAATGGGTCCAGAGAAAGGCCACAAAGATGATCAGAGTCTGGAACATATGTCCTGTGAAGACAGGATGACAGATGGGGCTGTTTGGAGAAGAGCAGGTTCAGGGAAGACCTTGTAGCAGCCTCCCAGTATCTAAAG
Source organism: Turdus rufiventris (assembly GCA_013186435.1). Lineage (NCBI taxonomy): Eukaryota > Metazoa > Chordata > Aves > Passeriformes > Turdidae > Turdus > Turdus rufiventris. The sequence continues at coordinate 3,123,899 of PYHW01010093.1, forward strand.
GGGGCTTACCCTTTAGATGGAGATGGAGAGATGGAGAGGGACTTTTTACAAGGCTACTTTTAGTGGTAGGACAAGGGGCAATGGATTTAAACTGAAAGAGCATAGATTTAGGTTAGAAATTAGAGAGAAATTCTTTCCTGTAAAGGGTAGTGTGGCACTGGAATGGGCTGGCCAGAGAATCTGTGGATATCCCACCCCAGAAATGGAGCTTAGATGGACCTCTGAGCAACCTGGTCTACCTACGGCAGGGGGGTTGGAAAATATGATCTTTAAGGTCCCTTCCAACCAGAACTATCATGCAATCCTAAAATGATGGAAGAATGGATCAGGAACATCTCTCTCTGTTCTAGGCTGACTACCTGTATGACTGCCTCCACTCAAAAAAGAATGGCAGGGACAGTAGGTGGTAAGTGGGAAACACCTCCAGCACCTTGCATCTCTGGTCTCTGCCCGCTCCTCAGCTTTAGGAGGTTTGACTCCCCAGTACGAGATACAAAAGGAATAAATTTTGTGAGATTTTCTGTGTGAAAACACTGTTCATATCTCCAAGGCAAGTCAGAACAAATTGGAATTAGAAATGCAGTATTTTCAGTCCCTGTGCTTTCAGATAGGGAAGAGACTTTCTGCTCTGTAGGATACATTAGATTTTTCCAGCAGTGATATGGTGCAGAATACACAAACAGTCTTGATGAAAAACTGTAGCTGAGACAGATAAACTGAAGACAGATAAACTTCAGACTGTGAAGGCCAAATCCTTATAAATCCTGCTTAACTATGGCATTGAAGCATGTACTCAACTCAGTCTGGAGAGGAAATTTCAAATCTAGGCACTTCCTACTAGCTTTTTGAAGCATCCCAGTTCCTGGCTGTGACCTCTGAGCATCCCAATGCAGAAGGTTAATTCCTTCCAGTAAGAAATGTTTCACACCACTACCTGTAAAAATGAGGTAGCTCTGCCTAATTAGTACTACTTCTGGAGCTGGGAGGCTGCCTCATGGATTTTACTACACTGTTAGAGCAGCTGAATTCCCTCTGTTAAAAGTTTGCTTCTGTGATTAAATGGCAAAAAAAGTTCCGTTAGGAGAAACTCGAAATTTTGTGAGAGGATACCAGCCAATTAATTTAAGCACAGCACAAGTTTTCCTTGAAAAAAATCCCAAAGTCTTGATGAAATTAATTATTACTTCTACAGAAGCTATTTGAGTGCAGCCTTCAAAAAGTTTTAAAATGTTATGCTTCTCTACAAAAGATCTAAAATATATATGTGATATTCAATTGATAATGCATTCACAACCAAAGGGACTTAGATGGCATTGTTAGTTTCTTGTAATTTTGGAGTATAAAACTAGGAAATCAGTGGTCTGTGGATAAATATATGGTCTTCCTGTTTTCCCTGCTGCTAGAGTCTCAGGGTTTTGGTTCACAGCATCAGGTTTTGGCTAGGAAATCAGTGAGGTTTGCCTAGTTGTAAGTGGAAAGATTTTAGCCTAGATTTTGTGTTTTGTGTAATCTGAGATTTTTGGTTGAAACCCTCAGGATGCAAAAACTATGTGGGAAAGCAAGCCTCTTTACTTTTGGTAATATCTTCACATCTGGTCCAGACCACCACCAATTAAATATCTTTTCTGTCTTCTAATATCTGTCACAATTTATGAGAGAAATACAGATGGAATCTACCAAACTCTAGCTGGAGAAAGCTCTCAAAGATGCACCTCACTGGTTATCCACCTCAAGGCTGACCACTGCAAAAACCAGAACTGCTCTCTGTGCCAAGAGTGTGGGATTCTTCATGGTTACACTCAGAAGAATGTTCATTTGTCCTCTTGGTGCCCTTACCGGACTTCTGAGATAAATATCTCTGGTTTCCAAGATTCTGTTCATAAACATAAACTTCACTTTACATTTTGTAAAAATAGAGGGAAAAAAATACTATATTCCATGAAACCACAAAGAGAAACCAAGAGAGCATGTTACCAGAAGAAAAAACATAGCATCTCCACATGAATATTGGTCTTGGCATTGCAATGCAGTACCACTGATCTTGTTAAAATATCTAAAATTACTGCTCCATCAGTATTAGTACCTGCAGGGGAGGAGAGAGAGAGAAGAAGTTCATGACATAGTACAGAAAGACAAATTGTCAGAAAAATTGTAATGGATAAGGGTAGAATTTTTAAAAATCAGATTATCTGATCCATTTTATCCCTTTTAAGTCAGAAATGAAGTCCAAGCAAATCACGTCATCTGCCTTCTCATACAATGATAAAAAACCCAGGCATTCGCATATTGTGATTTATCCCATCAGTCCTAAACATGACTTACTGTTGGAAAAAGCTTGTTTCTACCTCTTGAGTCTAGGTGGCTAATGTAGCCTGGATGACCAGTTTTTAATTATTTACCAAATTAAATTGTCATTCCTAAGTATGAAAAGATGAATCCTGCACTGGATGATTCTGGAGAGTTCACATTTGTTCCTAGCAGTGGTATTTAGCAATCAAACTAACTTGATGAAATAGGTTCAGTTGTACAATAAGAAGTTTAGCACAGAGAAATGCACAGTCATTTGTTTAAGCCTATACATTATTTATAAGAAGAGGGATTATGACCAGCAAAATAGTGATGCTGATATGGATTTCATGTTCCTGGTAGGTAACACATTAAACACGAATTCCTATCAGACAAAAACACTTAGGGAGTAAACATCAATTTTAAGTGTATATACAAATTAATGCCTTGAAAGAGTAGCAAATGATTTATCTCTTTATAGGATATTACTGAGACCATTACTGCTCTTTCCAACTCTGTTACCTTTCCTCAGAAAGGATAAACAAATCTAAGAAGCTACCAATGCTTACATTACTGAGTAACAAATAGCATGCTGTAAGACTCGGTGGTTTGATTTTGAGTTGATCCAGAATATGATTAAAGGTTACTTCCTCACCTTCACTGAGAAACAAGAAGGAAAATTAAACAGTGGGCGAAGGTCAAAATGAAACTCTCTAACAGCAAAATATTTTTGCCAGTTAATTTACCACTGCTTCTTTTGGGCTAGTTTTTTTGAGATTTGGCAGATTTCCAATGGTTGGTTTTTCTTAAGAAGGGGTTTATAGTGTGACAGAGATATTAGATGTTAGATTGTATCCCTTTACAAAAGTGGGGAGACTGTTTTCCAGTCTACCACTTGTATGCATTAATTTCTCCAGAAAAGTAAGACTAGTACCAGGCTGGTTCTAAACTTCTAAAAAGCTTTGGTAATTAAAGGCTTACTTCAGATCTGAATTGTCTGAAGTTTTCTTGCTTCTCTCTGCTGACTGCTCAAATCCCAGTGGAAACGTCCTCACTTTAGATTTTTACCACTTGTGAAATTGCTACCATGCCGCAGTATGGAGCAATCCTCTTGTCCAGCTGTGCAGAATCCCTGTTCTCCCATCCCCATTCTGCCCCAGCATCTAGACTCTATCATGAAAAGTGTGCACATCTGGAGGGAGCATCCTTTCCTGGGGGATTAGAGCATCTTGTTTTAACATCAAAAAACAAATAATTGCATGCATGTAGATAGATAGATAGATATAGATAGATAGATAGATAGATAGATAGATAGATAGATAGATAGATAGATAGGAACAAACATATATGTGTGTATGAACTTACAGGTATCAGTAGCTACTCATAGCAAAGAGACAACAATTAACATTACTTTCAAATCTTGCATATTCTTCAATTAACTGAGGTAATGGCACTGTGAGATAGATATATTTTCATCATTTTAATCTATCCACAATGTCTTGGAGTAAATATTTAAAAGCAGGGATTACTTCCATTCTTATGGCGTTTTCTCAGCCAACTTTTCTGGAGATCGTTTTCAACAAGATACATCTATCTTTGTTTGGAAAACTATGCCAGCGTTGGCTGTTTTAACTCATTTATCTATCATACAATCATATCATATACAATATTTCTTAATAAAGAAACTTTTATATAAATAATACTAAATAAAACACAAATCAGCACATATCTTTGAACTAAGTAAAGGGCTAGTGAGGAAAAGACATTTAAAGAATCCTAATTCACTTGTAAGAGAAGAGGAAAAAGAATAAAGGGTAAAAGAAAAAGAGGAGATTGCTGTTTTTTTAATTTTTTTAAGGGTCTAATTTAATTCCCATACATATCAGTCAGATTCTTCGTTATGGTTTTGAGATATGGACCACAGATAAAATTTCTACTGTGTTTCCTCTCGCATGGTAACAAGTTCCTTTCCGATTTATATCCTAAATTAACATCACTAACAAAAATAGCCCAGCATGACATCTGCAAAGGTCAGGGACAGAAATCCCCTCTACTGGGAAGGCTTGCGAGGTTGCCTGCACGTGGTGGACATCCTGAGCAGGCACAAGGGCAGTGAACATGCAGCTCAGCTTCCCATGTGCTTCATCAGCTATTGTTCTAAACACAATTAGCTGATAAAATGATTTCTCCAGTAAAACAAGCAGAACATGTTGAGTGATAGGAGAGATGCAAAAGGTGAAAAAGTATCTTTTCTTACTTTTTCTCCTGCTAATAACAATTTCAGAAGCAAGATGCTTTTTAAAATTCTTTTATTTTATCTGACAAAAGGAAAGTGGCAGCTTTCTTTTTCTCCCTCCCTTCTCCATAACAACAATTATGCTTGCTAGATGTCTGTTCCTTTATTATCAGCCAAGGACAGATAAGGCAAACATGTAACATCCACCGTGCTACTGGCATTCACTGGGATAAATGTTTATTTGAAGGACAGTGCAGAGCCTTCTACTGGTCTGACTATCCATGCTGAATTAAAATCCTAAGCACTTACAAATGAGGAGATTAATTTGCTCTACAATTATTTGCTGCTTCAGGACAATAGCAACAACATGACTCGTGTTATGTTGACATAACCATTAGACACTGACTTCTCAGCCAAATTCTCCAACTGTGAAGAACTCACGGAAATTCTTTATTGCCAAAGGATTGTCACGGACAAAAATGAGGTCTTGAGCTTCTAAAAAGTCCTTCTGCTAAAAATACCTGAGAACATACAGGTATTCTCAGTGGGGAAAACACAAAATGAGGAGGGTAAAATTTATTTTACTTTAATAAGAAGCTACCAGAACCTATGCTGTAAGAAACTTGTTTCAGAATGCTTGGGAACTTAAACATAGTCACTGTTATGATTTTTACTGCTTCCTGTTTAAGGGCAAGACAAGAAGTGGAAATTGCTCAAAAATAGCTTCTTGGAAGTTGCTTCCATACCAGACTGAGTGTATTTTTGCAATATTTCCAGTCCCATTTTCTGTATCAACAAGTTCTCATAAATAGTACTTGAACAGCATGTTGCTGATTAGAGCCACACCAAACTTGTAAACCTTGGATCCACTTGCAAATGTGATTTTAGTGTTTGAACCTCAAAGTGTAACTGACAAGTTAAAAGCAGCAGATGAGTACAAGTCCTTGGAGGTATCAGTGTGGAAGATAAAGTTTTTTCAGCACAAAGAATGGTTGCTCACTTAGCCCTAGCCTGAAACACGCATGATTTTTGTATTTTCTGAGTGTTTGACTGGTTGCTAAAAATGCTTTCTCCTGAATAATAGTATTTTATTTCCAGAGAATAATGTTTTAAAATATTTGCTTTCCAATTATAGAACTGTCCTAATTAATAGATGTATAAAAGTGAGTGATGAGAATTGTATAAATCACTGGTAATTTCTGGCAAGATAATACAGGGGAAGATATATGCAGAGATGTAGAAGATCAATTGCCCTTTATGGCCTTTTTATGTTCATAATTATCAGAGCAGCAGTATGGCTCATGCAATAGATCTAAACCTCATTGTACCACTGGGAATTAAATAGGACTGACTCAAAATCCTGTCTATCCCATACTATTATTTTCTTCATAGGCATAAAATTCCAATTGTCTGTTTTTAAAACATTTTCCTCTGTGCATCTCTTCAGGACACTGAGGCCAACTCAGTTCAAAGCAAATGGTAAAACAAGGAGAAGTAGAGGGAAACACAACACCAGCCTGGTGCTGGTGACTGCTGTACATATGCTGTGACAAGTAATGTCACCCACACACCAGCCTTGTCCAGCTCACTGCCTGTGAAGATGCACAGTATTTTAATGGACCTGACCAAAACCACTGTTATCACATTTTTCTCTGTCCTCAAGTGCTGTTCTTTCCTTCTCTTTGTTCTTATTTGTTTTTCTCCCTCCTCCACCAGAGCAAGATATTTGGGGCTTGAGTTCCATGGCTGCTGCTTCATGGTATTTGTGGTAAAAACCAAGTCTGGCAGCTGTCTTAATATTCAATCAGCTTGTTTTCATTTTCTTCAGCAAGCTGAGGTAGGGAGGGGGAGAACCCCAACAAAACCTAAATGTCTGAAGTGAAATCTTTTGGCAGGCTGACTTTATTCAGCATTTGTTTGTTCAGTTCTGATGCTCAACCAGGCATAATAATCACTAGGGTGACTTTGGAGGATTAAAGTCTTAAGGCCTAGTGGATTAGTATGTTCAAACCTACATCTTTCAGCTGTCAGATAGAAGAAGAGTTGCTTCAGGAGTTGAGATTTTTTGTAAGTGCTTGCATGCAGAGAGCCCAATTTGTCAAAGTATTGAGCAGCTCCCAAGAATTAACAAATTTATCTTCCAGGCTGCCTGGAGAAGTGCAGAAGGATTATCTCCAGTTTATAGTTGTGGGAGCAAAGCACAGACGGATTAAATTACTTGTTTCAGGTCACATACAGGGCACTCAGGCTGCAGGGGCACTTGATGATTTGGAGCAGAAACAAAAGAAAGTGGTCCTATGAGTTTCTGCACTAAGGAAATGGCCCCATGAGCTTCTTCATTCCCCACCTTTTTACAAGGTGAAGAAAACACCTTCCTTGTTTCTTTGCCTACTGAAAGTTTTAGGAAGGTTTTGGTGAACTCCAGAGCCCCTGATCTCTCCATTAAGGGCATTCAGTAATGGTATTAGCCATTGAAAAGAGAGAGCAAGGCATTGGCTTGATGCCTTGGATGTAAAGAAGTACATCTTGGCTGAAAGAGGTGACCTGGGCAATTCACCAGAAGGTTTTGATTACTGCCTCAGCCCACAAGTTTTCTTCAGTTAGACCTGTTAAGGGATGCAAAGTAATTGGTATAGACCAAAGCCTCTGGGAAAACTAAGTTGGAGGAGTTAATCTCAGGAATTCTTCACGTCATATGTGAATCACAGCACTTGTTTTTAGTGCTGTGAGTAAGGGAGGTGTGCTGAAGCGCTGAAAATGTTTTTTGTTCTTCCAACTGTTCTTTTTATCGTTGTCAAAATTATATCCTTCCCACTTTTGAAATAGTTGACAAGAATTGGTTCTGGAAACTCTGGAGATCAGGCAAATTTTTCCATGCTGTAATTGTCTTGCTCTTTCTGGAGGTTGTTTGGATTACTTCAAAATATTTGGAAGATTTGGAATATTCTTCTAGAAAAGAAGCATGGGAGACGTACCAAATATACATATTGTAGACAGTTACAAATATATTATTTCAAATCTAAAATATGCGAATGTTTTAAGGACATCCTTTAGAAAGAAGTATTTAAAGTGAGATAAATGAAATACTGCATATGAAGAGAAAAGGGAAAAGGGAAAAAGAAGGAAATCCTGAGTTTGGATATTTCCAGCCTTTTGTCACCAGAGACTCCTGTGCCGACAGACACATACAGCCCTGTTGACATTGTAAAACTTCCTCTCCAGTCTTTCTGTGAGACTGCCAAAAAGGAAATAAAATCATCTGGATTATCTGGAAGCAAAGGGTCTTAGCATTTCTCTCTGTATTATTGAGTTAAAGCTTGAGAAGACATTGATAACAC
>PYHW01010093.1:3131808-3172980 GCA_013186435.1 Turdus rufiventris
CACTCATCATCAATTGAATCTCAGATAGGAGTTGTACATGTCTCCCCACTTCTCCATTTCCTTTCTTTTCTTCTAACTTCACCTAGCCTCACAGGCATGAAGTCATGCATCTGAATGTTCAGTTTTTCTCCTAAAACAAACTCAGACCTGTATTTTCCTGACTATCACAATAGTAGAGTGAAGCAAAAAGCCATGATCATTCCCAGTAGTGTGATGTTTTTCTAATCTTTAGAAACATCTTTAGTTTGTATAAAAGGTGTATAAAGCAACTTGTCTCACATCAGGTAAGATACACCCAGAGAAATGTATAATCTTATTAAGGTAATATATTGGCCTTGTCTTCTAATATGTTAATCACAGGAAAAGTGAAATCCACATGTTCTGACCCATCCACACTTGTCTGGGTCAGAAAACTCTTATGGTTGCTGAGACTGCTTTCGAGTCTTCCTTTAAAAAGTCAGAGCTTTATTGTATGTACTTCAATGTAGCAGGGCTGAACCATTTTTCCTTCACATGTGCAGGTAAGAGGTACTTAAAAATGTAGAAGGAGGTGAGCAATGGAAAAAAATCTTGTAACAGTGTCCTGCAGGGGTTAAAGGTGTTCCCAGTAATACAGCACTGGATAGCCTTTAAGAATTTGTCTTTGCTATGGGTAACCTCCCTCTCTGCCTTGTACATGATGCTATTTTTGGAAGGTGTTTGCAAAGTTTTATACAGGTGCTGGAGAGACAATGGAGCCATGCAACTCTTCACTTACCCTGGCTCCCTACTTTTGGCCTCATGGCTTCACAGCACTGTCTGTGACTGCAGACAGCTGTCCTGCACGGGCACTCTGGATCCTTCTCCATGGAGCACATGGCACTTGCATTTAAGCCCAGCCTGGCACTCATTGCAATTAAACACACTGCACTGCACTGCCAGTCCTTGGTCTGTCTGCAAAGAAGTTGTGGAGTAGGAACAGAGGCAGGCAACAGAGCCCCTCTCTCCACCCTCCATCAGATTTTGCCCAGATGTAGCCACAATTTTATGCTACAAATTGCTGATGTCTTTGATCGGTGCTAGTGAATAGGGTGTATCTCAAACACTGCTTAACAGCAAGTCCGTCAGAATTTCCTTTTTTCTCTCAATATAAATCTACAAGCATGGAAGAAAAAATACAAAGAAAGCAAGTTTCCTCCTCCACCATGATATACATTCATCACAAAGATCACACCAGGAGGGTATTCTGGTATATATTATATATTATTTTGTGCTGCAGAGATCATTTTTCAGATAGAAAAGCAGTCCGCATAGTCAGTTATTCACATCTGGATATAACTTTTGGGTCTGAATGAAAATCACCTAAGCTTCTTTATGGACTTAGAAATTATTCCAATGCATATGTGAAGGGATGCTGCTTTACTTTGGTGCTGTTTCTTTTTCAAAAGGCTTTGCAGTATCATGCATTTTTTTCCATTAAAAGAGTGAAATCAGTTTACCTCTAAATGTGCCCCCTTGGCAATACTGTGCTTTTGCCAATACTAAGATTATGTGAGCACGTCTGACGCTTACTGATGTGCATTCTGGACAAACAGAAATAAGTTTATACGAAAGAGAAGTGGATGAAAACAGTTGATTCCTCTTTGTTGTTTCAAAGGGGCCTGTTGCTCTAAATAATAATAATATGTTTGTATTAAGTATGAAAAATGTCCTCCCTCTCTCCAGATTTTAGACATCCAGTTTTTCATTGGAAATCCCATATGTGATGATGTGGCCTCAGCCTCAGAGTTGCAACTCAAATGCAGAGTAAATGCAACTGTCAAATGAATCATAAAGAGCCAAATTTGAAATGAAATATGTTTCCAGCGTGGTTCCACATGAGCTGCACCATATTTCACTTAAGCATAAATTTTAATTCATGAGCTTTTATCCGACTCTGGCTATGAGGCAGTGCCATTTGTTGACAAATCTTTCTCTCAATCCACCAAAATTGCATCAGCATGCATATATCATAATTTTTTTACTTACATTAGGAAGCAAAAATATTTTAGTGTTCACTGAAAGATTATTTGGAAATATGTATTTATATTACTATATTTTGGATTAGGTCCTCTTGTATCCTTCAAAGAATCTCCAGAAGAATTATGGCCCATGTCTGGGGATGAAAAAAAATAAACAGGTAAATCTTTGGGCAGCAATTTCATGGACTATAGAAGTGAAGGACTGAAGAGTAAGGTATATATGCTTCTTTTCTTTCCCTTTTTTCCTACTGATCTTGCCTGTCCCACTACTGTAATTCATCTTTCATCAAAAGAGAACAGTGTGTGGCAATGTAACAATGTAGTTACAGTAAGAAGGATGAGAACAATTCTTTTTAAAAGCACCTAAAAGTAAATAAACATAAACTCTAAGGAGTTTAGACCACCCTCTCAGTAGTTTAGCAGCCTCCCTGAGAGAAAGGTTTCAGATTGGATCTCAGACCCAAGCTTTTCAGGCTGGACAGGAGTCTGTAGGTGAGGTTTCAGCCTAGGCATGGTATTCTAGTATGATGAATTATTGAATTAATTTCACCACTTCTGTCTCTCCACATTTTTCAGCAGCTGCAGATATCCATGCATCATAAGGAATCCCAGTTGGGTGTAAACAGAATTGATTAGCATAATTTGTTGTGCTGTGTAATTAAACAAACACTGTAATTGTCTGGAATTAATGAAAGTAAGAGGAAATGGAGCCTAGCAGATAGAGTCATAGGTTTTCACAGCTGCTGAGGTAAAATGTTAAAGAATGCTAAATAGCCATGAAGGACTGAAGAGAAAAAATTGAGAAATGGATTCTGCTTCTTTCAAATTATCTGAGATTTCATATATTAGATAGAGATTGGAGGAAAAGAAACTCAGTAGGGTAACATTCAACTGACTATTGTAGTGCAATACATGTTAACAGATCACATATATATGTATATACATATTATACAACATTTTGTTCAGATCTAAGTTAGATCTATTACTAAATTGTGGCTAGAAAGCAAAATATATAGCAAACCACAAATTAGCAAATTAACAGATACTTAGAGGTTCTTTTTTTTTTTTACAGTTTACCGTATGGCAAGAAAATATTATTTTCCTCATGTTTATAGGCTGGTGCTTGAGGCTAGAGTTGGATATAGAGTGAAGAAAGAGGGGGATGAGAGAGGGAAGGGCAGATAGAGTTGGACAGAGAAGTAGAACATGTTGGTGCCCTGTCGCCTGGAGTGCTTTCAGCATCAGGTGATGTCAATAGGGGCACGTAGTCTCAGCAGTGACACATCTATGTGGTTAATAAGGAATTAAACAAATAGTCTCCTCATATTCATGTAGACTTTGGCTGTTCTGGTAATTTTACTCCAAAGCTTTGAGCACCAACCATGTATCTGAATGCACAAGCAGTATTCCTTATAAATTAAAGTGCTTCCTCACTTGCCTTGTACTTTTCTCCATTTCCCCATTAATCTCTATATCTCTGCCTGGATGGCCTTGTACTGTCTTGCTGTGCCTACATCTGAAATTCTGGAACTACGATTTTATGCTATGGAACACCTGGGAGGGTTGCCTATTAAGGTTTGTAGGAAAGACCTGTGTTTGCTATTTAGACCTGGCTTTCATGAAGGCAGTCATTCATTTATCACAGTCATTCATCCACATCACATGAAAACATAATTTGTATTAGAAACTACACAGGGTGAAGGCCAAGGGTGAAAAAGATAAAGAAAAACAAGAATGGGAGCAAACTTTTTACACTTTCTTTGTAAAAAGAAAATACAAGCATGACCAGCCAGGCATATGAGTAAAACAAAAAGAGGGAGATAAAGAGATGCAGAAACTCAACAGAAGAAAGATTACAGAATACATAAGGAGAGCAGGAATGAAGAGTCTAAAACACTGAGAAGAAGTGCTAATATTTAAAAAGCAGCTCAGCATAGAGGCAAGACTAGGAACAAAGAAAAAAGGGAATTTTATGAATTACAGGTGGAAGATAGAAATGAGGAAAAAAAAACTACTGGGAAGAACTTATGTATTTGTGACAAAGGAGAAAAGGAAAACAGAATTGTTCAGATATCTGACTAAATGATTTGGAACATAGGAACAATTGAAAGCCTGAGTTGAATGCAAACAAGTTGTAAATAAAATACCATATATGATGGCTAAAAAACATTTTGTGGACTTTTTTTCCTCACACACATTGTCACTAATTCAAGACAGAAAACTTGGAAATGCAGTGAAAAATAGGATTCTCACAATTTTTCCAGAAAGTTACCAGAAAGGGATGGAAGGCCTCTGGGAAAGGTTGTATTTAAAGAAATTCAGATGAAAAGGGTGAAGATATACAGAAAGCACCTTTTCTGAGCCTAATTTGCCAACTTTTGGGGGATCAAGCAACATACATGAGAATAAAAATAAAGAAAGAGAATTCACAGAGATAAAACCACACAGATGATGAATAGAGAATAACAGAATATGAAGAGAGTAATATAATATAATATAGTATAATGTCATGTCATGTCATGTGATATAATATAATATAATATAATATAATATAATATAATATAATATAATATAATATATGATAAAATATAATTATTCCAGTTTTTATCCATTTCTCAAAAAATGTGTGTGCATATTCCAACCCCTGTATTATGGTTTTTTTCTTACATTTGCTGTTGATTTTCTGAAGCAGGTATAAAGGAAGAAATAACTGCCTTCAACAATATAAAGGTGTCCATAAGAGAAGTTATCTGAAATCTGAAATTACACTGTTTTGTCACTAAACCATCTATAGCAACACAAGACACGATCCAAATGTTGAACTGAACTTCTTTTGGAGGATCACAAATAAAAAAGGAAGAAATTAGGAAACTAAAACTTGATGATCTGAGTCATAGGGGGAAAAATGTAGGAAAAAATATATGATGTGTGTTTGAGAATATCCAGAATATTCTCTGTTAAACTGCTGTCAAATTTTAAATTTAGAAAGAGAAGGAATTTCCTTGGATGAATACTTAAAAATAGAGCTACATATCATGGATTTAATATCTGTCAGGCTTCTGATTAAGAGCTATGACAGTGCCTCCCTTCCAAAGATAACCTGAGCCAAAGAAATGTAACTTTTTCTTTAGAAGCCAAGGAGAAAGTTAATGAGTCTTTCATAGCCTTGCAAACATAAATCCTAAGATACCAGGATCAAATGATATGACTCCTAATTGAGCAAATCTCCCATGTATTTGCCATGTGATCAATCATGAACCCAACACAAGAGCAATCACCACTTAATGATGCGAAATCTGTTTCTGGACAGCTTTGAACTCTGTAGGGGAATGGTACGGATACATCAACATTCCTCCCAAAAAGATGTTTTGGACAAACTCCAACTTGGCAGGTTTTACACAACACTTGGTATCTGATGAATACAATTAACATAAAGCGACCACTCTTTACAAAAGAGCATTAATGGCCAATGTGCAAGGATAACCTGGATGGATAAGGAAAAGTTAATCCACATGAATAATGCTAGTTATAAAGCCACACAGAATAGACTTTCTATGTAAATAGTCAGCTAAAAAACAGGTTGCAGTGACTCCTCTCTTCTGCTCCAATTGCCTATTGAGTGGAGCAGTCTCCCTGAAATCCTTTGCTAAAATAATTTAATCTAGCTAACTCATATTACTTAATAATATTTCTATTCTGTATAATTGTATATTTATATGTTTTCTTCAGATATATAAATTTGTGGAGTCATTGCTCTGTGATTTGCAGTAAACTATTCTGCAACAGGATAGGTTGAAATATACAAATGAACACGTAGAAATGACAGAATCAAACTCTAAAAATAAGGATGACTTTTCCATATTTAACTATTTGGATTTTTTTCTCTTCATGAGTGACTATACAGCTAAAGAATTACCCACAGAGTGCCTGATACTCAAGTGTAAGCGATTCTGGAACCTGTTAGTCACCTTCATGATGCATTTCCTAAAAAAGATGAAGGTGTCCTCTGGCAAGGACTGCGCACTGACAGAAGTGGGTGAAACACTGAAGGGAAAAGTTGTTTGCTGCTTCCAGTAACACTTGGTAAAGTGCTTGATAAAAGCATATGCATATAATGATCTATCCATTCCAGCATAGTATCTATCCATGACTAAATTTCTCACAAGAAGTTATGACTCTGATCCACATCCTGTGCTCTCAGTAGTGAGTAGTTTCCTTTTGGCTTTTTACCAAAAATAATAACCAATCCACAAACTGAATGAAAGCTATTCTAAGCCAATTGCCCTAAACTGAAAATTATTATTAATCTCATTTCTCACACGGATTTCAGGAACTTCACATCCCTTCTTTGAACTCTCAGAATGGCAGAAGCATTTTCCAGTAAATATTTCCCATAATTGTTCAGAAAAAGGTACATTGAAATTCCAGGCACCTTTATTCCTTGAGGCTTGCACTGTTTCATTTGTTAGCAAGTCTCACTGGAAATTAAAGAGAAAGATCCTGGTTACTATGCTCAGGAGTAAGGAGAGTGAGATGTTATACAAGACTCATGACACACATTCTCCAGTGCCATGAGTCTGGTTTATAGAAGATGAGATGTGGCATCATTTTAGAAGTGGCGCCAGTTTTCAAGATACAAGAGCAAAGGACCACTTTATCTCCTGTGAATCCCTTTTCCCCCTTTTGTCAAGGAAACTCATTCGGAGTTGTGCAAAGCAGTTGAATTGTGTCTCATTTCTTCACATCTAGAGTAAGAAAATTCACTGTTGCTGTATATACTGAGAACACCTTAATTTGCATGATTCTAAATGTTCACTGAGCACAAAGATCCAAAGCATCCAAGCTGATGTTATATCAGATGACCTTTGATCACTTCCAAAGATGGTTTCAAAAGGGTGAGCATAAGACCCACAGCAAGCACCAAAGTCCTCAACAGATGGCAGGCCACAAATACCTATCAAGAAGCACACCCCTGCTATAGCTTAGAGTATAACTTTGCTGACTATAAATTAAAAACTGTAACTTACTTGTTAGTGTGCAGCTTGGACCAGTCTCAAAGTCCAGTTTTCACATAGGGAGAATAGCCTAGGCAATCTCTATCAAAGGAGAAACAGAGGCTCCACTGGAATGAAATCCAGGGTTCTTACTTGTACTTCTTTTCCTCCCCCTTCTTTTACCAACAGGGATATTATCAGTCTCTGGCATGACAAAGACATTTACACGGAGAAGCAATGCCTCCTGCTTTGCCCAAGCATCACCTTATGTTTGGTTGGTCAGGGCAAGACAAAGTAATGTCCATCAACCTGCCTGTTTCTGTTCTGCAGCTATTATTGTTCTGCAAATATATTTCCCTACCAATTATTGTTCTGTTTAAGCCAGTAGGAAATTGTGATAGCTATTTGAAATAGAGGATATGAAGATATGAGCTACTATCTAAGAAGGCCTCCAAGAGTCTTTCTAATTCTGACCCCAGAGCCTTTCTTTTTTACCTGCAAATGGTACAGTTTATGGCTCTAAGAAGGACTGCACAAAATCCATCCGACATCTATCCTTAAGGTTTCTGTGTTCATCAGTGTAGTCTTACCTCCAGAGATTTTATAATTTACTGAAATGTAAATATTTGAAAACAATGTCCAAGTGACATACCTGGGGATTTATTTATAAGTTTTTCCCTTTAAAATAGCTTCCTCTCACCATTTACCATATTTAAATGTTTCCCACATTTAAAACAGCAAAACAAGCATTTCTAGTTGATATCAGATTGAAATCTCTTGGGATTATGTTGTCAGGAGACAACAGATGAACCATCCCAGTTTCTTACTGCTCATGGACAAAGTATCACAGATATCTGAAGGGACCTTTACTTTGAGATGACTAAATTGATGTCACTTGTTTATAGACTGGACCTGACTTATGAGAATCTAGACTAAGTCTGAGCTAGCATTTTGGGGAGGACATGGAAATGGCTTAAATACATTCAAATAAATAGGAATCTTCCTGCAAATAAATAGCATTGACTGTGGTTTCTGTACGTTTCACTGTAAAGGATAAAAATATTCCAATAAGTCCAACAGCAGGATTTCAGCCTTGTCAAAACTGAAAAATGAGCAGACTTTTGACAAGCAGACATTATTGGTAGCAAAAATATTCTGCAAACCATGCAAACAATTGTACATGTAATATTGTAAAGTGCTTCTTAAGCCCCCGTCCTCTCCCATACCAGGCAGTGTTTTTTTATCATCGTGGCAGAGCTGGTAGAGTTGCACTTCACGCACAAAGAAAAAAACCTTTTGAAAGCTGGCTAAAGTGCATGAACCCTACTTTTCTGATCTCAAGATGAAAGGCAGCCCCTCATTTCTTAGGTAGTGTTATTTCTATTGCTGGCATTCCATCAACCACAGGAATGTGTGGCACACAAAGCAAATAAGTTACAAGCATATCTAAACACCACCTTCTGCCTCCCCTCATTGTTATGAGAATGGATTGTATTATACTCTGCTGCCCTTTGATGAGACAGATTTTGCTCTTCATGCCAAAAAACTTGTTTTGAACAGAAAAATAGAAATAAAAGCACTTTTTTAATAAAAGCAAGATTCTACATGTTGGTGTTGGAAGTTACAGCAAAACAAGCTCTGGTATAACAAGTTAGCACTAGATCCATGGAGGTGAAGAGGGGTAGAGCTGCAGGGAGTTGGGGCTTGACCCATCCTGTGAAGCCATACCAAAAGCACCAGGATGAACCTCTGCTGCCACAGCCCAGGCCTGATACTTCATCTTCCTTCAAACTCTGCCTTAAGAGATAACTTGCACTCTGGTCTTCTTCAGAACAAGTGTAAAAGGGAAATGATAGAGGTAAGTTGATATCTGTGTGCAGATTGCTCTGTATCAGCCAGATGATGTGTTTAACTTGCAGCATCGCTCTGGCTTGTGTTACACAATCTCTATTTGAGTCAACTTGAACATTTGGCTTCAGAGAAGCACCCCACATAGAAATATTGCTTTCTTACACTCCTACTGGGTAGAAAGAGAAATGGAAATATGACCAGACCCTTTTGAATATTTGCTTTAAAGGGAGGAATGAAAAACCTCAATCATCCAAGCACTGTGTGCACTTTAGGCAATAACATCCTCTTTCCAGGAACACTTGGTACATTATGAAGAATTTTCCTTTCAATCTCCTTGAGAGATACTTTATTTAGCAGATATTTTCTGATGGCTAAGAGGGTTAGCAAAAGAGATGTGAGGATGAAAAGGCTTTGTAAAACTTGAGCACATGAGCAAAACAGTGTTAGCTACTGCAACTGTTTATGCAATGCTAAAAGATGTAAGGGTATAAAGAAAATAGAAGACTGTCTCTAGAACCAGCTTTGCTGTTTATAGGGCTTAATACTCTATCGAGAGATAAAGGCAAGAATAAAATATTTTCTGAAAAATACTCCAGCAAAATTAAAGACTAATTCTGTCCTGATTTTCACCCACTGAGACTCTGGCCTGCTGGAATCTTGTGGACACATCTGAAAGACAAATCAACCTGACAGTAGCACAAGAACATCTTGCAGCATATCTGACATCTGCTGAGCTTTCCTTAGCAGTCAGGTACCTAATGTAAAGATTGTTGAGATGCATGGTGACCAGAGAACACAATGTTCCATGTGACAAAAAGCCTTCTTCTCTTGTGGTCAGTAAACCCAAATAGAAACAAGGAAGGTGATTCTGTGTTTCAAGAGCTGAAGTTTATAATAGTAATTAATTGCAGCACAAGTTCTTCCCCAATACAGTTCTGAAGGACCAAACATATTTGGAAATCTCCAGCAATACTTCTCAAATAAAACATTTTTCTGCTCTAATGTATTGGATGATAGCGTTATTTAACTCTGTGACATTAATATGACACTTTGGTGCCTCTTGCCAGGAAGGTTAAAGAGAGTAGAAGAGGTAAAAATGTAAGGAAGAAGGTAATACCTCTTCCATGCAATCAGAAGTGAAGAACTACTTTGGGAGTTACCTTATAGCTTTCCAGTTCCAGCTGTCCGGGGAGCGACACGTACTACCAAATTAACTTCTGCATTAAGCTTATGCCTAAATGTGGCAAAATGCATTCAACAGCTGAGTTCATGTGCTTCTGGGAGAAGATGAAACGTTTTAGCAGTTCACCCTCCCCAATGTATGTACTAATGACAATAGAAGAGCTTCTGTCAGCTCTAAAATTTGGTTTAATGATGTCCATTATCATGGCCCTCATACTTGGTCCTGCGCTATCAAAAAAAGGAAGGGAAATTTTCTTTTTGGCATAAAAGGTTATCTTCAGGCTGGGAGAAAGGCTTGGATCCAGGGAAAGAGAAAAAAAAATTAAAATTCTTGTCCAGCCAATTAGGTTTGTCTTCAAGGTCAAGAAGTCTGACAGTTACCAGGTTATGCAAGTCGCTATTGTTAAACGAGTTAATGGCTTACCTTTTAATGCTATCCAAGCAGACAAAAGAAGTGATTCCATACAGAGAAGCCCAAACATGTGACACTGGCAGCTTCATTTCACAGACTTGGTTATTTCAAGTGAATTTTAAGAAACACTTGTGGAACCTTTTTCAACCTTCTCATATGTTTCTTAAAAGCAGACTTAGAGTAGATTTTCACTGTAGAACACATTGAAACTTTGAGTGTATGTTACTTATATTCACAGGTGCCTGATGCCTTTGCAGATGCCTTTGCTTAAGCATCTGGCAAATGCCAAAGTATTTCTTTACAGAACATTTTTTGCACCCTGTTTTTAATCGACCTGCTCATGCAACACAGTTTTTTTGAATGTACAGATCAAACCATAGGACACAACAGACTTGAGCAAATATGTAATCTATTTGTTCCATGAAAATTCTCAAGAGTAAACAAAATTTTCACATTCTGTCACAGGACAAACACAAGATTTAATGTATCTCTGATTTCTCCCATTCACTCATTACTGGAGGGAATGAAAAAATGCTATTAGCAAGTCAGAATTGCTTCGTCAGTCACTCACTATCCAGTAGATATTTACTTAACCGAAGTGCAAAAGCCACAGCAACAGGTGCTAGTCCTTATATAGATGTGAAACACCCTATTCCAGTCTGAAAAACAGAACAGCCACAGCAGGGGAATAATCAGAGACCACTCCTCACAGTGACCCATTGACATCCAATATGTGTGTGACTGAGAGAAAAATCCAAATCCAAATCCACCACAACAAAAACCTTTTCTGTTGTTTGCTGTATCTTTGTGAACATCTTAACAGCTGTGTATTTGATTTTCTATGCTTTATATTCTACAGGAAAATAAGTATATCTTGACAAGATATTTTGCCAAAAAAATTCTGGTTGTCTCCATTTCAATTGACAAAAGTCCATCTATTTATCATGAGTTCTTTTCAGTCCCATTTTTCTGAACTTTAACATCTCCTTTCTGACTGCAGGGTCCTCCATTTCATTGTTCTTTCCACTATTACCTAATTCTGCTTCATTCATTATCTTCTCTTTTACTCTATAGGAACAGAGGACAACAGTTACTTCAGAATTAACTGATTTTTTCCACCCCAGGATATTTCTAATGCTGTTTTTTAATGTCCACTCTTTCTTTCAGAGGCCTTGGCTAATTAATTATTTGCAGATTCCAAGTGTGACAGGATTCTTAGTCTCTTGTACCTAAACTTTCTTAAAAGTTCAAACCCTCCTAATGATACTGACCAGTTTCTAGGAACTTATTAAAGGATTTTCAAGAGATTTGAGATTTTCTCTGTCCTAAATCCTCTCATGTGGTCCTGAGATTGTTTTCACTACCAGATTATGGCATGAGAGGGATCATATGACTTAGAGTCCACATTCTCAACACTATCCTAATTCTTCAAAGAAGACCTCCAAGAAAAATCTCCTCTCCCGTCTCCTTGACTATGGATTTTACTTTGCAGAGTACTGTACTTTCCATGGGATATTTCTGGAAATTGCTGATTTTAGTTTAGCCCAATGCTGTATTTGTTTAAGGTTCAGTTCTTCATGATATATACATACCTTTAATGAAAATATAATTCAAGAATTTAATAACATGAGAGCAAGGAATGAAAGACAGCAGAGTTGACATTACTGCCTTTGCACATTCAGTAAATGTGCCAGTCCTCTGATTCCTCAGGAAGCCCTGTATATATCTTCCAGCTCTTTAGATTTTATTCCCTTAGACAATTGCCTAAACTCAAAAAATTGTACAAAAATGGTACAAAAATTGTTTTAAAAAAGCACACTGTATTCTGCCTACTTCACTTTATCTCCTGCATGTTCTTAGGCTCCTCCTGTAAATGTCCAAGTGCTCGACTGGCAAGAGTCATTTTTCTACCCTCTACAAATCAGTTGCTGCTCTCTTGAAGCACAAAGCTTCATATTTTTCTCTCATCTATTTCACAGAAATGCCTTTCAATGAAACAACATCCTCTTAAACCACTCCAAAAATAAATTACAACCACTATCTAACTTTTCCTGATAAGGTGAATAAAAGCTCTTTGCCTAAAACCCCAATTTTCTCACATCCCCAAAAATCCTATGGTGAGAAACCAGTTACAAAACAACAGCTCTGAGAAGTTAGAAGCCAAGCAGGATAAATTCTGATCCCCATACACACACACACATATACAAATTTACATAATGTATAAAGGTAACCTACAAAAATTTGGGAACACTCAAAGATTTATCAGGCTCCAGAAGTCCACCTGGCCTACCACTTGAAAACTGAGTCACTAATATAAGTAGATATTTTTCATGTATCAGTTGTGGATCAAAAATATCTCTTATGTCTATCTTAAGCCAAATTTATGTTGTTCCATCTCATCTTTGCCTGTTTCCTATGTTGAAACAACAATACAGCCTCTATCCTTGCAGATACACATGCAGTTTCAGGAAAAGCCAAAATTGTCATTTGTGAATTTCAGAACAGATTCTAGGCTTTAAATTGGGCTTTCGGGAGGGGTTTGGGGAAAGCAGATGTTTCCATGGTGATGCAGTTATTTGCAATTTTGCTTGTTTGTTCTTGCTGTGAAAACTTAATGGGTGTCAAATTTTTGACTCCTGAAAACAATAATAAGAAAAATATTTTAAAGTGCTGTCTACTTACATGTATAGGAAATATGAAGTACCAGAAACACACACAATAGTTAAAATTCATGTTAGGGGTTTTTTTTGCATTAGTAAGGGTGGAACAATCCATTCCAGACATCTGATAGCTTATCCTAATTATTTGGACATGTAGTTCAGAACTGGTGCCTGGAAAATTATATAAGGTCTATAGCATTTGGACTTAGCATGTGATCTACCCAGTGCTCATGTCACAGGAAAAAATCCTTCAGGGTTTAGCAACATTTAGGTCATGTCCCTGCTCACTCTAAGAAGGCATGGAAGTTTTAATTGGCCTTTCAGAGGCTCTTATGTTGGATTCCGTTTTCTCAGTTAGATTTGTAACTTTGATCTCATCACTTTTGAGCTCTCCAGCGAGAAAATAATTTTTTGAACAGAATGCAGGTAAAGTTTTTACCAGCAAAAGATGCCATATCATTCTATGTAGTTTTGCTTTGATTAAAAGTCATACTGGATATAATCTGATTCAATAAACATTCATTTATGGGGCAGACATATTCCACAGTGCTAGTTAGCTGGGGTTAAATGAGGTAGAAAGGAAAGAATTTGCCAGCTGTGTTTAAGGTAAACATAATGCTTCGATGTGTTATTTAAAAAAAAAAAAAACATCAAAGTTTAAGTTAGAATAATTTTGCTGGCAAATGAGAGTTTACAAAGTCCTAAAAGATCTGGGGGTTTGGGAATGTTTTTCTTGTCAACAAAGACAAATAGGGAAGAGAGACCTCTAAGCATTCAAAGACAAGAATAGATAATAATATTTTGATATGTTCAAAGTCATAAATAGAATTACCAGATTGCCATTGGTAATGTTAAATTTTCAGAGACAAATAATATTCATGACTTCATCAGATGTTACATAAAATCTAGAAGTGCTTCCTTGAAGTTTTGCCAAGTCAATGAAGAATAATTAGAGAAAAAAACTACTACTAACAAACACAAACTGCGATGATAACCTTGAACACATCTCAAAGTCACTGTGAAATCTTAATGTCAAGAACTAAGAAATCAGGTTCTCATCCAACAATTATGTGTTCATGGACAAGCCTTGATCATCCTGCAAAAATCTTTGATGAATGAAAATTCCAATCCTTGGCAGAGCAGAAGAAAGTATTTTTCTTCCAGGAGCAGTGTATTTCCTGCTACCAGCTGTATTAAGGGTAACATCTGGTCCTACCAGGACATCCGGTCACAAATAAGTGAAAAAAGTTTTAAAAGGATGAGACTTGAGACCTAAGATGAAATTTTAGAAGTGTATTGTAAATTTTGTAAAGGAATCTAACAATGGGAAATAATTCCTTCTTCAAAGTATTTGGAATAATTGACAAATATATATTCCTTGTATTTCATAACAAACACATGATCCTCAAACTTAATTCAACTGCATATTTTGTCTGTTTGTTTCAGTATAAAGCTGGAACTGTGGTTTGATCCTGTTATTCTTGTTGCACTGAGCTTTTTCTGCCCACAAATCCCATGCCTGAAACTGATGTTTGACATAATTCTGTATATGTAGAGAGATACATTTTGAGGCATAAATTTGGTAAATGCCTATTTCAGTGATTTTATTCCAGAGTGAAAACGTGGTGCCAGTATATGTTTTAAATATTTTGTGAGGTACTCAAATTGCTTAGCAATTGCCTGATTTTTGAAATTGTAGGGATTTAACTCTCAGTAAGAAGAAATGCTTTTCCAGCCACTGAAGATATTTATATTTTAAGTGAAGAAGTGTTTGGATATGACATACAGAATTATTATTGATATATACATTTAAATACCATGGTTTCCCTTGTTCTGTACTTTGGACAAATGAAAAATATACATGCAGTCCTGCGACTGCATGTTTAAATAAATAAAAATAAAAGCATGAGTTGTGTATTTACATGTGTTGTACATTGTTATTCCTTTGTATAGATGTGGATACAATTAAGTAATATGAATTGCTACATATGCAAGTTGGCTCCATGGCTTTAAAATTAAAATTTTGCTCTTACATTATCAGCTGCATTTGTAGAGTTTCAGAGGGACATGTAATTTAGTTTTTCTTTGACTGTTAAACATTATTAGATAGGTTATTCGATATCAATCTTTTTCTGACAAGGTTATTTAAATAAAGGTGGAAAAAAGAACATTGCTTTGTTTTATTACATACCTGTTGAAAGTGGCCTCATTCTCAAGACTGTAAGGTCAGAACATGTTAATTTCCTTGAATTCAAATGCACACAGCCATTATTCTGAAATATAAATATGATGAAGTAACATGAACTTAATTGCAAAAACACTTCCTGGGGTATCTGTTTAATCCACAGCCAAATGATAAACAGCCCTCTCAGAAAGACATGTCTCTTTGCCCAGTGGAGTCCATTAGCCACTCAGTTTTCACACCTTCCAAAACTCCTCCTTGTTTGTTCTTTAGTGGGAACTCAAGTATATGTTCGTTTGATCTTTACAATGAGAAAACAGTAAGATATTTAGTTCAAGAAGTACTCTCAAAGATGAATTCAATTAGAACAATCAAAAGATTTGCTTCAAAATGTTAAACTTAGCCTACTTTCAAGCAAAAGAGTTTGAAATTTCACAAACATGTTAATTTATAACTCTATACAATTAGTATATGAAAATCAATGTTTTAGTATTAAAGGCATTTATTTTTCTGATGACTTGCTGTGAAGACAGCAGAACATGCAGAACTGTTCCCAGTGCTGGGCAGTTTCACTCCTGCAAAGGTTATTGCAAACATTTTCCTTGGTTTCATTCTTTGTGGATTTACACCCTTCCCTCTAAAACTTTTGTTTTGGTGATGTTCAATAGGACAGGAATGTTAAGCTGACCTTGATTTGATCTGAGGACCACTAAAAGATTATTCATGACCAGGGTTGACCTCAAAACTCAAGATCAAGGCATAACTGCTGAGTTTCAACAATTTGCCATTGAAAACACAAATGTTTAATGCTCTCAGCATTCAAATTTCCATTGGCTATAATCTCCTCTTAGAATGTTTTCTCATAACTAAGCTATAATTTCTGAAGACTCATGTAGAAAATTGAAATGTAGGATGGATATGTCTTTTATCATTCTAAAAATATTGATTTTATACAGATAGATAGTTGATCATGAACATGAAGAACATTGATAATAATTAAGCAG
This sequence comes from Turdus rufiventris, assembly GCA_013186435.1. Taxonomy (NCBI): domain Eukaryota; kingdom Metazoa; phylum Chordata; class Aves; order Passeriformes; family Turdidae; genus Turdus; species Turdus rufiventris. The sequence goes on from PYHW01010093.1 coordinate 3,148,094, forward strand.
AACATTTAATCAGATGCTTAATTATCAGTCTGTAAGCCTGAGACCTAAAAGTTTGTGACTTTCTGTATTTATGACAAAGCAAGTATTTAGGTGCTCTGCCAGAGGTGGTACTGAATGCCCTTGCAGATCCAAACATGTGCTTAGTTTACAACAGGAGTTGATTTACACTGAAATAAGGTTTGGTGTCATTGCTGCCTGCCCCAGATCAAATTTAGTATAAGAACAGAGAGGCTAATTCATCGACCTGAAAATGTGCCTCTAACAGGAAAAGAGATGTACAGCTACTTACACGTAGGTGAGAAGTCACCTTAAGTCACTTTCTAGTAACCAAGTATGTCCTGCTTAATTTTCAAAACCCGTTCCAAAAATATACAGGTCTCCCTCCCATAAGATCATATGTCTGACCTGTGTTAAATAACACAAAGCCTCAAAAAAGATGCATGTGTTCAGGCACCTGCATTTCTCCAACTGTCAGAGTGCTGTGGCTTTTGATAAACTACTAGAGGTATTTTGCTACATGCCTTCTGGACATAAGTATCTAATCAGTCCCATTCAGAAGAGCAACACAGAGCTTTTTGGGAGGTGGTGTGTTTTAAATTATTATTCTAAATAATTTCTGGAAGAGACAGGTCAAGTGGGCAACCCTGTCAGTCAATCTGGAAAGCAAGATTTCTATTTGTACTCCTTGGTTATAAAGATCAATCGATCTATCTATCTATCTATCTATCTATCTATCTATCTATCTATCTATCTATCTATCTCAATCTTTACTACATACTAGATTTCCAAAGCAGCTGTTCTCAGCTGAAAAGTCAGATGGAAGGATCACCGCCCTCATCTGCTCCGTCAGTTCCTGTGTTTTTATGTCACATTGTTGAAGAGATTCAATGACTCAGACCCAAGCAAACATTGATAAGACCTGGAGGCCCACGGCACCAATCTCATATGTGGATGTGAAAGGAGCTGTGGTCATTTATGTGAGAATGTAGGGCAATGTCCACTGCCTACAAACTCACAGTCTACATGAAGCTGCAAAGAAATTAACTTGTTTGTTTTTCATAACTCATGCTTTGTTTAGCCTTTTCTATCTGTTATAGCCAAAGGCTTAATTCCCCAAGAATGTGCTGATAGGCCAGACCAAGTAATAAAACACAAGCATGCAGATTCTTCCCACCCAATGATCAAGAGGAAATGTAATTAACAAATGCATTAGAGAAGCCAAAGTTGCTGTCATGAGGATGGTGCTTGCTTCCCCTGTGAACAAGGCAAATCCCACAGACAGTATGATCTCAGGCCTGTGGCTTCACAAAGCCTCATGGAGGGTGTTAGATGGAGTGTTATATAACAAACATATCCACAGGGACCTGATGATGAACTTACCCCAAAGGAAATTAAAAGTGATGAATTAAAGCATAGATCACTTGCTCACAGCTTTAACCTTCAATTTACAGGATCATCTTTTAGAAATTGTAAAATAAAGAATTTCTTCAAACCAGTTGAAACTATTTTCTGTGTAACTCCTTGCAGTTATGATATGCAATGAAATATACAGATCACATTTTTAAATCCTACCATTCAAATGCCTTTTACTTCCAGAGAAATTTTGCCTTAAAATGTTCACCTGGAATTATCTTGTATGTGCACAGCTCTGGATAAATGACAATATTTCATCTGACATTATTTCAGCTGACATTTGAAGAAATCCTAATACTTGTCTCACAATTCCCTGAGTATCTGTATTTCATAAAAGCATTTTTCCCATTTTAAGTCCTCTTTTTTTATTTGTCATGGGCCTATTTTCTCACCAGACCTTCCTGGCATTTTAGTTTACAGTTGTACTGATGGTATGAGAATAGACTTGATAAGTTAAGTATTTGTAATTTCAGATGAGGGAGCTCTGTCCTGGACCATTTTCTAGCTGATCCATGTTAGATCAGACTGCTTTTTTAACTGTAATATTTTAGGATTAGAGGGTACAAAGACCACTCAGTGCCATTCTTGTAGACTTTTCCAGCAGGCTTTTCTTCTTAGTGTGCATTACAAAAAGACTACGGGGTGAAAGCTGTAATTTTAACTGGGCTGTCTCTATTTTCCTGTGCTCAACAACAGCAGGTTGAATTCAGGACCAGAGTTCTCAACTCTACTTGCTTTTATTTTACTTACATTCACCTCCAAAAAAATAATGCCATGGCCATAAAATATGATATACTGTGAGATTCCCTCATTGAACTCACTTCATATTTGCTAGCTCATTAAAATTACACCTTCTGCTCACCTCTTAAATCCCGTCTGTCAGTCATGTCACCTTTATATAGTTCTGACTGTTGCTGCAGAAATGTAAAAAAAAAACCCTCCTAACCACATCAGCTGAAAAATTTTGGTAGGCTTAGAGAATTTTTAAATTATTTTTATTTTCGAAGAAGATGTGAGGAAATTATAAAGAAATGAAAAGAAATATTTGAACATGATTTACTGTATAAAGATAAAGCCTAAGAAAGACCAAAGGATAATTTTTAAAATGAATGTTTGTAAAATTGGAAACAAGCCTTCTGTCATTAGGATGGAAATTACAGTCCATACAAATAAACTATCAACCAATCAAGAGACTGATATTCCCCTAGGGTACACAAACCCATATTTTATTGGAGCTTGGGTGTAATGAGTCCAGTACTGTGTCTCTGACAAAGATCAGAGCTAAATGTTGTATGAGAGGCAGAAGAAACACTGCATGGTACTTCTCCCACTTCTAGCTGTCCTCCCAGCTTCTAGAAATCTGTGGTGCTGAGACTTCCCGAGTTCATAACAGCATTTCTTTTGTAAACTAAGCCTTGATGGGCAAAAAGTAACTGTATAACTTTTAGTCATTTTTGAAATTCAATTCTTACCTCCTTATCTCCTTGAAACAGCTCATAATTCAAAGATTGTCCTCAAATCCCTCCCTTTACATTGCTTATATTTATTGAATTTTATCTGCCTTTTAGCTGCCAGATTTACTCCTCTCAGTTAGAAAAATGTTCATTCTCTGTTCTTTGCTTTCCATGTTTTAAGTTTTTAACCATTCTATCTATCTCTGCTTGTCTTTTAAATTCATAAGAGGATTTACTCCTTTTTTAACCTGTGTTAGCTTAATTTGTCTAAGGGTTTGTGGCGAGCAAACACCTGAGAACCTTCTGGAAACCTATGTCAGCTGTATTAACATGGTGCAATGACCACAAGCAGCTTTTGAAGCAAAAAATTGCAATATGTTGCCTTTTTTATGGTGAGTTAATTTAGCTACATGCATACTATATCTACCTTGATGACAGATTTTTTCCAGTTTTATGAGTACAGAAATAGGGGTTACTGGGCTACGATCAATATGAGACTCTGTTTAAGAAACAATTTTCTGTTTTATACAGGTGGAGATTGAACTGATAGAATGTAGACATTTAATAGCTTGAGATTGTGGTATTTTAGCCCTTTCAGAGATCTTGGATGGCTGTTATCCTGGCCTTGAGGCTCATCACTCTTCAGTTAATGAACATTTTTCCAAGCTTCTGCTGATGCTACTGCTCAAGATGACTCCTCTGACTCATCCTGCAAAAATAACAGTTCCAGAATGAGACTTCCTCAGGTTCCTCATAATCAGCAGGAATGCAAGGAATTAATTTAGCTCTTCTCTTACAGTCTTTTCTGAGGGAACCTTTCATATCTTGACTACATATTAATCCAGATGACTCTGCCAGGTTTCTAGTTTCTGGTAGATATGCTTTCTATTTTGCTTGATTAATAATTTCATGCCTACAATATGCTGATTCTAAAAATATGGTTTAGTCTATACTATAATTGTTTTGCATTTAATTATTCAGAGTTTATGTTTTCTGGTTTTGTTTTAATAAATTGGATTATTTGAAGAATAATTTTTTCATAGACACTCCATCTGTCCTGTTTACTAATTAAACTTTTTGCTGTTCTTTTAAAGTACTTTTTGATATGCATTACACACTCAATTTTAACTCCTGATAAAATGTCTTCAAAAGGTGTTTCTTTCCATCTGTAAATATTTGACTGCCTTCCCTGTTATCTTACATAAAAAAAACCCACCAAAAATAACCAACAAAAAAACAAACAAGCAACAACCAAAAAAAACAAAAAAGCAAAAAAAACGAACTGTGGTTCCTAATTTCTACGGTTTTTTTACTTTTTTTTTTTATTAAAACCTATCAGATTTCACTGGGTTATATTGTTGAAGGAAATTTGATTCCACAAAGCTACCATAAAAATGTCCTTTTAATTGTATTTTTGTACCCTTATTATTAATTACCATCTCAAAAATCACTTGTAAGAGTGATATCTATCAAAACTATCTAGCAAAACACATAATTTGTCTGGAAAAAAAAATCTGTCCAGATGTCATTTGCAAAACATCTGCTAGCAAGACACTATCCTTATGAGCAAGTTATTCCTTTCCATATAATTACCCAAGGAGTTTCACAGAGTAGCCTCATAACAAATATACTGCAATAATCTAATTTCAGTGACAAGATTTCAAAGATGGGTTAATCTCTACCTAAGAAGAAAAGGTAGCTTGCTAGTCAGCAGCATTGATAACGCTGGATGAGCTCTGAATGTTGAATTGTTATCAGGCACAAACTGTGTCAAAACTATACAAAAAATATGAATTGTTACCAGGCACAAACTGGGTACTACACCAAGTTGTGAACAATCTCAGCCATGGAAGGCTTAGCTCTCTCCTTAGAGATGCTGAGGGTACTTCTACCATCTCTATCATCAATTTCTCCCAAATTTTCTTCCTCCTCTCATTGTATCTGAGCTGCATTGCAGTCATGCTTCCATGTGCCACACGTCCCTAAGTCAGATATTTGTATGGTGAAATTTTGGGTTGAATCTCTTAGTGGTGCATCACTGTAGGAAACTTTGAGTACACATGTTGCACATCTGACTAAATTGCTTTTAGGAGTAAGCTGGGTAAAAAATTCAATAAAAGAAAGGGGGAAAGTAGCTCAGGTTCATTGCCTGTAAGTTTTTGCACCTGTTGCTTTTTGCCCACTACCTACAGAGATCAGTTTTATGAGAACTTCAGGGTCTAACACCTGTGTCAAATTCAAAAATAGGGAAATTGCTTAAAGAGCACAGTAGATTAGTTCAAATTTGGAACTTCTGTGTTTTGGGATTAAGGGGTAAGAAGGAGTAGAAACTTTAGAGTATAAATTTTAAATGGTAATAATGAATACAACCATAGGACAAGATGGAAATTGGACAGTGCAAACCTTGTCCATATAAATTCCTAAATGATTTCCTATGAAATAGTTGTATCACTTTCTTTTCCACTTATACAACTGCTCCAGGAAGCTGTCAACCCAAGACATGTAGGCCTTTTAACCTTCTTTTCTGCTATCATAAAATTCTTTCTATCCTGCATATAAGTGTACTTCTTGCTGTTTCTATTTGGACTTGACCAACCTGTTTCTCATTTAGGAGTGTCCACCAACACATTTCTTGAGTCTTTCTAATGATCTTTATCCAGAGCAGTTTTTGGGACCTATTCACAGTCCTATTCACAATCTCTTTGGTCATCCTTTTGTCTGTACTGCCATCCACTGATTTAAGGATTTCCATTCTTACCTGGTTTTCACTCTAAACTTTTAATGAACTTTTTGTCTGTGTCTCATTCAGAGGCATCTTACTTTTCCTGCCACTCCTGCTGTTGATGGTCATGAATTTGGGGTCCTTGGTCCACATTCTGTATATTTTCTCTAAATTACTATCCAGTGAGATAGGTCTGAATTGCGAAGGATCATTGTAGAGCTTTACGGACTCACAGAGAATGAGAAAGTCTGTGAAGATGAAATGTCAGGAATCCGTTTCAAAATGAATCCTGCCTGTCCAACCCTGTACAGCACTAAAACCCTACGGCGAGTTTCTGAGCTTCTGCTGGATAAATACTGAAAATATGTAACTCTTTATGTCCTTTCCTTTTGCCTACAGGTTTCCTTCTCTGTCTTATATATAAACTATTCTGGATAATGAAAAGGTTCAGTTTGTCCGCTGAAGACCCTCTTCATGTGTTTTCAATATAAAACATAACAGATTACACTGCTCCCAAGAAGGATAAAAGGTTTTATAAGGTACGATATATTTATAGAAAGAACCAAAATCACTTGCATTATAATTTTTTTGTGCTAAAATGAGATAAAATATTGTAGAAAAAGATATATGTGTTCCTCTGAATCCTTCATAACCCCTGTGGGACACTCAGAAATTTATTTGCAAATAGAAAACACATGCATTGTCAAGTAGTGCCAGACAAGTTTGCTTACAGAGACTTTGGAGCATTTCAAATGTTCATGTTTATAGCAAACATAATGCTCTTCCAATAGTGAATCTATCCAGGCATGGAACTGTCATACACTTTTAAAACCCACAGGATCTGAAATATTACAGCTCTAAAATGTCAAGTTTTTTAAAAAACAGGCATTGTCTTTGGCTCTGAAGATCCAGGACAGCTGGAAGGCCATGGCTAACTCTACCAGAGGAGGTCTGGAAGGCATTGAGGGCCAGGGGCCATTTCTCAAGAGACACTTTATATATGCCCATCCTGCTTCTGAGGTCTGGCAGAGTCCAGTAGAATGGAAGTGGCCAGATTGCTTGGTGGCTTCCCAGTCTCTTAGTTCACTGCCAGGCATGGCATCAGGAGTCCTGCACTGATGGTCACTGCACTGCCCGTGCCAGCAGCTGCCTCAGGGCCATGAGGAGGGACCAGGGGGTGCCAGGGCTGGCAGGACAGAGCCTGGCCACCAGGGTCTGCTCCCACCCAGTCAGCCAGGAGCAGGACAGCTGGGGGGATGAGGACAGGCCAGGATGGGACATGACAGGGTCCATGGCAGGTCAGGGCAGCACTGTGGGAAGCTGGAGACCCTGCTGCAGCATCACTGAAACAGGGGCTGATGGCCCTGGGGGGCTGAAATGGGGTCCCAGGCCATGGCCAGGGTCAGAGGAGACTCCAAAGGGATGGGAAGGGACAATCAGACAGTGAGTGTCCTCATTACTACAATACTGAAGTTTTGCTTCCCTTCTTGTATTGATTTAATTCTCTTGTACATTCCACTGTAAAATAGTCAGCTTTTTTAGCACAGATGAGTGGTTGCTTAAAAAAAATCAGTACACAACCTTAAACATCAAAAATACATCTCCAACAAATGGCCTCAGAGTTACAGTAGCCATCTCTTCTCCTGCTCCAGCCCTGCAGCAGGTGTCTGTCATCCTGCCCATCTCACCACCCCATGTGGACACTGTGGGGCTCTGGGGACAATGGGTACACTATTAATGCAGAGCAGACTTCTGTTTTCTGAACAGCTACTGAACAGAGGGATAATATAACGACAGAGTACTGTATGAACACCTTTAAAACACCAGAAAGCTGTTTCTGTCTATATGGAAATATTGTATTAGATAAATGATCTACTTTTTCCCCCTGCTACCTAGAATATCTGAAATTCAAACCCAAAAATGCTCTGTACCTGTTTCATAGCCCTGAGTGCCTCACAGGAAAGTATTTCATAAGCGAGAGCTCAATTCTTTTTATCTCCAAACATCTGCCTGAAACATCTGCTTTTAATTCAAAGTGAAACCAATGCCCTCCTTCAGTGGACAATGTGGTGCAGATAAAAAAGGCCGATGGTGTATTGACTGCAAAGCCCTCAGCTTTCTTATTTCCCACCTCAGATCCTTTGCCAAAGAACCTTTGGTGTCATTTCAGTTTTCCAGCAACAACCCAAATTTAATGGTCAAAATTTCAAGGAAAGACTATGTATAAATACATTATTTGAAATTCTTTTTTATTGTATTCTTTTTCTACAAGCAATATTTCTTTGAAAGGTAAAACTAAATTTTGTTCATTCAATAATGAACTATATTTTATCATCTCTGAGGGAATTGTAGATGATTATTTAGTATGGTATGTACTGTGGGGAGTTAACCACATAATTTCTGTTAACGATGAAAAATGAGTAAGTTCAAAGTACACCAATTTAAAAACTCTCTGAATGTCACAAATCTATAGGCACATGGTGTTTCCAAAGGACATATTATTGGGGGATATAAATCATTTTGCACATATATGTGACAGCTTGTAAAATGCTCATTTCTGCTCCAAGAAGCACTTTTTGCAGCAAACCTAGATTCCTTCAAACTCTATTTAACATAAATTGCAGATGCTGTTTACATCATAGAATAAACTATTTGAAAACATCAGATTTAAGTCAATGAAAATAAGAACATGGCCTGAATAATTAATTCTTTTGAGATTAGATGCTGAGCTGGTGACTGAAGCGGGGTGAAATCAGGGGAAAAAGCCCCAATTAACATTAATGAACTCAAGTCCATCGGGTCAAACACTGGCCTCACTGTGCCTTTTTGCCATTGTTGCCGGCTGAACCGAGAGTTCACACTCAAGCTCTGCTGGCTCCCATGGGATTACTGACGTCCTGCTAGCATGTGGAGGAAGCAGTTTGCTCTCAGCCAGGTCGGTTCAACCCTGGTTACACTGAGATATGTTGCTCATGAACCGCAGCATGTTTGTCAACTGAGCGGCCAGGGATACTGTAGAAACTATTCCAGATCAACAAACTAGGTAGTTTTGGCATTTTTACCAAAGGTATGCATTTCTCCCACTACTCCAGAACTATTTTTAAATGTTTACCCTTTTTTTTTCTAACATTAATCTTTGGTTTGGTTGATTGACTGCGATGTTATTTTGGCTGCTCTGCCCTCTCCACTGCTGAGTTGTGAAGGCCAGCTGGAGGGGCAGTGCTGGTCTGACTGCAGCGCAGGATGCGACCAGCTATTACTCTCAAATGAGTCAGCAATTTTGGCTATGGAGTGCTGGATGAAAACATATTGTTTTCCTTTTTCCCTCTTCCTTGTTGCTACACACAGGAAGAAAAAGGAGAACTGATTCAGTTGCTCTGGTTTGAAAATCTGACACTGAAGAGAGAATGCAGATTGCTTTTTGTGTTGTACTCTGTCCTGGAGCATGATTGTCTTTAGGAAAAAGTCCTGTGAGAGTCTATAAAACTCAGTAGCTATAGATCATTGTTTTAAATTCTGTCTGTTCTCAGAAAGACTCCTGCAGAAACCTGTTTCAATTCCATAGATTTTTATGCTTTATCCTTTTGAAATTCTATCCCTATCACAGTTCCACAATAAGGCACTTATCTTTTGAATTTTTACTGAAATATTCTGCAGATTTTTCTTATATCTTTTGTACAGATAAGTTCAGTGTAAAGAAAGCAGTTCAAAATATGCATTTTCAGGAGAAAGTGGAAACTGACAAGTGAAATATAATTTCCATTTGACTTTGCAAATATTCACTCTGAATTTATGTCTATAAATAATTATAATATTATAATATATAAATATATATGCATATAGTTTATATATATTCAAACTCTGCTAAGACAAGAGTGAGCCATAGGTAAAAAGAAAATTAAGAAGAGTGTCCTGGAGGGAATTCATACTTGTTTTAGCTTCTCAAGTTCCTTTTTCATTATTTCAGCTGCTAAGAAATGATGCAAGAAGCACAGAGATATGAAATATCACCTTCCCTTCTCATCCCCTACTCATATTCTTGTCCAGAGTACAAGCCTAGGGGAATCTTACAGAGATTATTTTTTTGTCTTAGGTCAGCTCCCAAAGGGCATCTTATTCTGAAACAACAATAGCTCAATGGATAATTAATTAGAGGCTGTGACTCTGATCTCACTTATTTACATGTAAAACCAGGACAATTCCCTAAAAGTCTATGTAGTCACTGTGATGAAAATTTGGTTTACACTGAAGGAAGATTTCTAAAACTCAGGACAACCTATTTTTAGGGAAAGCAGGGAGAAATTATTTCTTATCACCGGAATGAGATGTCCTCATTTCTCCCTACTGCACAATGCCGAAATTTAGTTCTACAACGACAGTAGCTTTTTAATTCAAAGACAGTATATGATATTGTTGTTTTAAGCAGAAGATAGGCCAGATAAAATTTGCCATTAGAGGATTGCACATGGAGACACGTGTCCTTCTTTTCCAGTTATACATTTTATCAAGCCTTGAAGAAAATTCAAGTACAAAGGCATTAAACAATAGTGATAATAGCACAGCAGGATAAATGCTTTCTTAGCAAAGTTTCAGCTACATGCTTGTTGTTTATCTCTTCAGCATCTTATGTTGCACCACACTGGCCTCCCTTCACATTCAGCCAGTTTGCAGCAGGCTACACTGCCGCATGTCCAGTAGCAACAAACTGAATTGTGCAACACGACCATTGCCTCGCACTGATGTCCCCTCCTTTTTTCGTCATCACATTTCTGATCCCACTTCAAAGGGCATCAAATGAGTAACCCAAGAGGTACTCAACGTTTTAGCATCTTTCAAGCTGCCCTACAGTTTAACTGTTAACCCCCAAGTAGCCTCTTGGTTGCTGACCCTGCTTCAAGGTTAACAGTCTGTATTTTGGGGACTGGAAACACTTCCCACTTTTGTAGATACGGTGTTGGCTTTTGATATCCTTCTAGTTTCTGATTTTCCCTGTTGTTTGTGCTGGACCTAGACAATTTTCTTTCTATCCTTTTAAAATTAGGAGTGGATGAAAATAACAGGAAAAAGCTGCAAGCAACAAGGTCATGAAGGGTCTGTGTATTGAGATTAAGGACTTAACTTCTTGTGGATAAAGGCTGTGCAATAGGCTTTTTAAATAGTGAGCTGTCAGTGATCAGACAAAACAGATGTATTCTTGCTATTTGCTTGTTTGCTTGTTTGAAAAAAAAGCAGAGCCATTTCATTGTATTCATTCAGAGGAGTTAAATTTTGACAGAAGAACTGTAAATGATGTCATCCCGCTGAAGATTCCTGTCATGGGCAAGCACTTTATCCATTCCCTCCTCACTCCAGTAAAAACATCCTCACTTTTCTCTTGATTGTTTTTATAATGATATGTTCCTGAAAAACTGGGGAATATTTTCAGAAAATTGGTAACTCTTGTTGAAATAGTTTGCAGTAATGCTGACATCTGAGAATAGGCTTGATCTAAAATGTTTTGAATTGGAAATTCAAAGCTCTTTTTTAGGGCCTTACTTCGCATGGCATTTTCATGCCTTCATGTCCCAGCATGGTGGAGTGGGAGTGGAACAAATAAAATTATTGAATAAAACAGTGTTATTTACATTCCCATTGCTTTCACAGAGAGAAGATAAGACTTTACTTCATTTAACCCAAGCAGTGCGATACACATCAGGTACATAGCAGTTAAGGGATAGGTTAAAGATGCTACTTCTGGCCTTAACTGATGTTTCACACAAAATTGGAGAAATTGAGTCAATTATATTGAGTTTATTATTCTTCACATTTGATTAGTGTACATATCTTCCTTGGAATGGAAGAATTTGTCTATGCAAAGAGCACAGCAAAATTTTCATAGAGCACTCAGCTATTACAGCAATGCTTTAGCATGCAAGTACCATAGATTCTGAATTGTGCAAACTGGGTTTGGTACAGATAAGGATTGTGAAGTTGCCACTGTCTTGATGTGTGATTTGTGTGTAAATCCATTTCAGTCAGTTCTAGAAAATACATGCAGTTTGAAATTTACTTTTTCAGCCACTTCTCAGTGATAGCTAAGGTGAAAGATTTATTTACCCAAACTACGAAATAGTTTCTGGTGTCTCACTAGGTAGGTGGGGATAATTAATTTTATTTTATAATGGACATAGAACTTATAGCAATTTCAAGATAATAGTATAGAAATATCTTTCTTAGAACATATATATAGAATATATATGTGTATAAACATGCTTCATACATTCCCACCATGCAAATAAATTACCATCTCTACCACTGACTGCAGAAAATAAAAAGTGTCCTGTTACAATTAAAGGGAGTAAATCGCATTTATTCTAAGCAATGAAGTTTCTTTTTTAAGAATTCATTCTTATTCCATCAATATGGTTTATCTTTAGCTTATGCTGAAAAATTGGTTCTTATAGAATTGTTAAAACAATAAAGATCTCATCAACATTGCTTTTAAAATCATAAAACATTGCTCTTTTCTAAGCCATGAGCCACATGGATCTTTGGGGAAAAAACATCCACATTTTTAAAGTTGTATTGGCTCAGAATTATGGCAACTGCAGTTTTTCTTCAAAAGTACTTGTTTCTGAGTCAATGCTTGTGGGAATATATTGTTTCAAAGTACTTCATGGGATATAATTTTCAAAGGGATATATGAAAACCATACACTTCCGATTAACATTAATGGGGAGTTGTGTGTCTGAACAGAGCTTTGAACATTCTGGTTAGAAGTTTAAATCTTAGTGAGCTGCACATGGCTCCCCTGCTCTAAGCAGATGGTTTTTTTTATAGATTGCAGAAGAGCCTGCTGTGGATCAGCAGACACTATGTTGAATGCTTCTCTCAGCTGTATACTTCATAGGAAACTCCACTAGGAGAGAGGGACCTTTTCTCTCTCAGCTATTGTATTTCATAATCTTAGCTCTTGAATTACACATCACAGCTATCTATCATAATATGAGAAACTTCCTCATGCAAAATCAATATTTCCCTACTAGCAGAACTCACACCATGCCCTGTCAAGCAGCCCAAATTGTTATTGTGTTTCATTCTTATCAGACCCACAAACCGCTGCAGAAAGTGCTCAGTTAGCTTTACTCCCAATTTGCATGCTCTGTGAACGACTACTGTTTATCTGTGCTCCAGGTGATACATGACGATAAAGCATCACATAATTGCAGCACACATCACTTGGAATTGCATATGGAATAATGGGAAGCCATGCAGTGCTGACTGGAAAGAAGCTAACGGCAATGTGATAAGACAGTATGGAAAATGATTGCATGAGTAAGTGTATGCAATGAATTCCCATTCACATTTGCTAGCCAGGAGCAGGAAGCTGTTATGAGTAAGCTCTAAACTACCTCATATAACATGGCATATTAGAATTGATAGCATTAGTTATCTATATTTGCCTGCTAAATATCTAAGCAAATTATCTTTTTGAAATATGAATTTGTCAATCTTCCTTTTTCTCACTTCAGACGACTAAAATGCAACATGTACAGAAAGGGAAGTTGCCACCTTAATCATTTGCATGATTAAGATAACAATGAGCACAGAAGGGTTCCACGAGGCTTTTCAACAACAAAAAAAGAAAAAAAATTAAATTATATTTTAAAAAATAAAAAACAAGAGATCTCCTTTCTCCTCATATCTCTGCAGGTGTTCAAGGACTCCAACTTATTTTATTCCAGATATTAGTGTTGCCAACTTATTGTTTTTATAACAATAGCTTATGCAGAGCGTGGGAAACCAGGCTTTTATGTTTTCACTGCCTGTGTCCTGATTCAGGACTTAGCACAGAGATCCAAGATGTGCCATAAACCTCCGGTATTATAACAACTAAACTACAAGCTTGGTAGTACATGATAATGCATGACATACAGATGAATTTAATACCTCATATATTTATTGATGGGGACAGTAGAGATATGGGTTTAAAAGAAGAAAATGTTTAAAGAATAGAGTTTTCAGTTCTGACCATCTATTGCTTACTGTTACAAGTTGATTGTCATTTTAAAGTGCTTATAGTAATAAAGCTGAATGCAGTTTACCTCCAACTCCAAAACCAGGACATTTCTTCTAATTTGCTGGAATGACAAAAAAGATGGATGGAATAGCTCCACCAGTTTTGGGTTATTCCTTCTTGGATATCAGTGAGAGTCTTGCATTAAAGCAATCTCCAAAGATGGCATTTTTACAAATCCTCCTGAGTGAACTGAATCATGACTCTTGACCAGAATACCACTGAGTTCAGAAGGGTTTAAAATTTGTGTTTGTAGTGGAATCTTATCTTGTATCTCCTTATATATCCCATCATAAAAATGTTGTCGTTATTAGTAAATAATTTCCATTAACTACTTCTGGAATAAACAAAAATGTCACTCACTTAGCAGTGCCGGAATTATGATTTTGCAATGTATCAAACTATGATATGCAATATATCAAATTGAAAAGGCATCATTGCTTTAAGAATCTTTTATTTTATAATTGTAGTCTTTCTTTTTAAACATCCATGAAAATTATGACAACTGAAATGCGCTTTTTAAAATGTTCTCATTTTTATAGGTCAGAAGACATTATTGGAAATATAGTTTTAGCCAAACTTAAATTTTACAAGATATTTTGCTCATAAATATTGCTGAGAATTATCTTGAGCAGATAACTAATGAGTGCCTATTTTGTTCACAATATTTTTAATTACACCCTTTCTTAGAAATCAGATAACTTGAAAGACCACTGTAAAATGGGACCCTCAGTTTCTAAAAAGTAGAAGAAACATGACACTGAAAAATCAAAATGGTTAATTTGAGAGACAAAACTTTCATTTACAGTTTTAATTCTCAATTCTTGCATAATCTAAGGAAAAAAAACCAACAGCAAATGGTAAGCTTGTGTTTTAAATATTGGCAAACTGGAGAGCTTAAAATACCTTTTTAGTATAAATTAATGTATACTCATAGTCCAAACAAGAATAGACTTTAATATTCAAATCAAAAAATAATCAGAAAATGTTCAGCTCTTTTCCATATCTCTTCAACCAGTTTTTTGTAGGTGTCACTGGTAGACAAAGACATGTGAGCTGGTACAAAGTCTTTCCTAGCTATTCTTGTGATATTTATGTTAATAACAGCTTTTTAAAATAATATAAAATTAATATATGTTTATGAAGGCAGTGAATAGTACAGATCAACATAATTTTTTTCTTTCCTGAAAGAAGAAAGTCTCAGAAATCAGTCAATATGATCCTAATGTAACAAGATAATCTGCTCCAGTCTTATTTGATAATTTGTTCAGTTCAGTTTATATGGATAAATCTCATAAGGCGAGGCAGTGCATATTTTTGAAACTCATTTCTAATGAAATGGACCTTTCCCTTCTGTCCCATTCATTGATATAAGTTAGCTTGCCAAATTAATTTTTAGTTTTGACACCTAGGAATTAACAGATTCCTTTATGGTAGAGAGTATTTCTGATAAATAATGAAAAAAACACAGACAAGAAGAGGATAATATCAAATTCTGAATATGAAATAGCAACTAGAGGTCTCAAGTCTGGAGAGATTTAGCTGATTATGTTGATTAAAACACATCTAACAAAACCACTGTCACTGATGTACACAGATCTTTGCTCCTTTGGGAGTATCTGACTTTCAGAAGAATATCATAACAAGTAAAAACTCCCAATTAATTCTTCTTCATATATTCATATTATAAACTCTCCTACAACTCTAATAGAACTTTCCTAATTATTTCCCAGAGCTACCCTATTGTTCTTTCTTCAGCCAAAATATCTTTGCTAACGGGGCATTTCCTGCATGCACATTATAAAAGATCAGACAAAATTATGTATCCTGCACAGAGTACTTGCCTGATTTGTTAGACTGAGCATGAATAAAGTTCAGTACAAACAAAGACTTTAAAATTGAAATAGCTAAGATGCCATTGGGAAACTCTTGGCCATCAGTGAAAAAATTTTAGATGCCAAAAGTATATCTATTCATCTTGCAACACACAAACATGCAATTGGAGCAGTAAGGAGTATTTTCATTCTAATCTTTTAAATCAGATCAGACAGTTCAATGGTTAAGTGCTTTGGTTTCTGACTGGACAAGAGAAACTTATATTATTTGTTGTGTGACCGTTTTCCTCAATTCACCCTGGTAAGTCAGTGATCCAAAACCATATTTCCCATATGGGACCAAGCAATTCACAGGTAAATTATGAGAACAGATAAGTACACTCTATTCTAAGTCCCTTAATTTGTGTTTATTTGTCTATGAGATTGAAAGTTGAAAAGAAACAATTTTTTGGAATTATGATAAATCTGCCTCTTAGTATGATAACATTCAATAGCTATTTTTATGACCGCTGTATGATTTGGACAGGACTATGAACTTCACTTAATATATTTATACATTACTTTAATATACAAGTAATAGCAGCTTTTAACTGTGGAAGAATTTGACTGACTCATTTAAGGCCTAAGATCCAGCTGATCAGTGCATTGGGCAGTATATTTTGTAGTCATACATAAAAAGTAAATTATAGAGAAAGTCTATAAATATTGCATCTATAAAAATCATTCCAACAATTGGTGTCATCTTAGGCTTTTACCTGGAAATGTTGTAGCATGGTGGCCTAAAAAACTGCTTAAGGCAGAAGACATTTTATTACTGGTTTTATGAAAAGTTTCAATAAAAATATTGTGGCTTTCTGTTCAAACATCTCATGCAGAGCGGTGAAACCAAAGATAACTATGTTGAATTCCCGGTGAGACACAGGAAGATAAAAATCAACATTAAATAGAACTGGAAAAAAAGTGGTTTTATTCTTCAGACAGACACAAAATGTAAACAATTAATTCAAATACTGGAGGGCATATTGGATTGTAGAACATGATTTTAATTGACATTTTTTGGTACTGATTAACACGGTGATCTTTTAACATAGTTTTAATAGTGTTCCTTTTCACAACCATTAACCTCTCAGGGTTAAGAAATCACTTCATCAAATGTCAATTTTGTTTTGTGGAAGACGATGGAGCTGATGCGGACCCATAAAGATTTTACCTCCCGACCTTTAGAACAGTGATTTTATTGTCTCAGGCAAACCTTGAAGTTATGCCTTGGCATTAGAGAGTAGTTCAGGTCTATCCTATCCTAGAAAGCTGGTGCCTGGAGGTACACATTCCTTGTTAACTAGTGGAAGTAAATTTCATGAAATTAGTCATCTTTGCCTATAGCATTCACATAAAAAAGAGACATATTTTTTCAAATGTCAGTACCATGGTGTTTAGAAAATGACAAGATTTTAGGGATTCTTCATGGCTCAGAAGTTAGAAAACAAACTGTCACAGAAAACTTCTTCTATTTCCTAACAAATTAATTACTTCCATTTTCTGTTGGACACAGTTTTAGTGGATTGCAGTAGAAGTGTAATCAGTGAATTTGGCAGCTCTAACAGAATATTTCTTTGTAGGAAGTACCAAATTTGGGGTCCTGAAGTTTGTTTATATTAGGGACGCTCATCTCAAGATTTAGACATGAAGTCTAATTTAACTTGCTTGTCCTTAGACCTTCTTACCCTGTGATCAGGTCAGTACATAGCCTGTCCCCTTCAGATGCAGGTGATTTTTATACAGTAAAACAACTTCATCAGAAAGGAGTGCAAAAATTACACCATGGTACAACCAAGTGTTTGTAATTTTGCACAGCTCTCAGGAAGGCAGAGAACAGCTCAATGTCTCTGAAACAGCTGAAGTAGAAGACATGCCTTTCACTTNAAGCTATGCAGCATCACTCCAGAACAATGAAGCTCTCCTGGAACTGGGAGCAGTGGGGTTATGGTCGCAACTGTCTGTGGGGTTATGGGGACATGCATACCAACTGGCTATGCATTTTCATCTCAGCTAGTTGTTGTCTCTACAAAAGAGCTGTGCCATGAAAGCTCTTAGTACCTTGTTCAGGAACTAAAATAGCAAAGTTCCTGCTTGCCCCACAGGGCTACTCTGCACTTTCCATACTATCTTAATATATTTTAGCTCAGAAAGTCCTGATTCAATCTCAGCAGAAATTAGGTCAAGTCTTGTCATTCTAAAAATGAAGATAATAAATAATCCTTTATATGTCCAAGTTTTTGAAATTTTTTTCTGGGTACAGGCAATTAGAGGTAGAAACTCAGCCTACCTGGGTTCTTTATCTCAGAGAAAAACAGCAAAAGGTACTGAAATTCTTTGTTTTTTAATGTCTGCTAGAACACAGGTGAATAGCAGGTTGTTGCTGATGCTAGTGAGCTCATGAATACAGGAACAATCTACACTAATAAGTTTTAGGGTGCCTAGAAAATCTTCCCTGCATTAAAATGATACCAATTGTGTATTCAACACTAAATTCTTCAATGACACAAATCTGTCCTCTTCCTGTTAGCCCTTTCCCTGTACAGCTCCCTTTGTTTGAAGTCAGAATACACCACAGGCTGTTTCCAGCAGGAAATGTATACAACATCAGCCTGTTTTGGAATCTTATCTAGCCTCCACTAGTAGAAATCCTGGTGATTCCATGTCTGCAGGTCTCACTGCTATGCATCTCACGTTGTCTTTATTAGGACATTTGTAGCTGTACTTACTGACAACTGTGGTGAGAGTGCTTTAAATACATACATTTTAAGTTGCCTGTGGCTTATTCACAGAATTTTGGTACCACCTTTACATTTTAAGTGCATACAGTAGGAGTAAAATCTGTGGTGTTTTAGTAACCCTTTGAATCACAAAAATTTTACAGTTATGAAAATGACACAGTGTTGATATGCTTGAAATTACAGATTTTTTTCTTTTTTGCTTCATAATCAGAGAATAAATGAGATTTTAAAGGTTTTAAGTGCCCTCTGAAGATGTTTTTTTCAAATCCTTTGCTCAGAGCAAGATCACCTAGACCATGTCCAATCAGGTTTTAAATAACTCTGAGGATGGAGACACCACAACCTTTCTTGGCAATCTGTCCTAGTGGTTGATCATGTGCATAGTAAAAAAGGTTTTTTTCTTCTGTTTAAATGGAATTTCTTGCATTTTAATTTGTGCCAGCTGCCTCTTTACCTTTCACTGGTACTACTGGAAAGAATATTTCTCCATCTTCCTTACCACCCCCCACTGGGTGTTTATACACATAGATCAGAGGCATCAGAGCCTTTCCTTCCCCAGTCTGAACTCCCAATGTCTCTTCATATGTCAGGTGCACCATTCACTATGTCCATGTCACTTTTGTGCCAGAGGGCCAGAACTGGACATCTTTTACCAGAGCACAGCAAAGGCGAAGTATCACTTCATTTACTGGTGAAGATCTTAATGCAGCCCAACATGCTGTTGGCTGCCTTTGCAGCAAGGATGCATTGTTAGCTCACAGTCAACTTGTTCTCCACTAGGACCCTAAGGGCCTTTTCTGCAAAGCTGCTTTCCAATCTGCCCATCCCGAGATTGCTGTCATATCAGGTTATTTCTGTCCAGATGCAGGACTTTGCATTTCCCACTGTTGAATTTCATTATATTCCTACTGGCCCATTTCTCCAGCATGCTTGAGATTCCTCTGAGGTGCAGTCCAGCCCTCCTAGGCACTGACTATTTCCCCCATTTGATTGTTCTGAGGGTACATATCAAGCAATCTGCAGATACTGCAAGCAACCACTCCCTCTCTTGGCAGTCTAATTTTGTGTTGTGTTTAGCTACCAAGGGCCACAGGCAACACCAGCTGGGTCATAACAGTAAATGTGTCATCAAGTATAGGTGCGCAGCTCTTAATCACCTTTGTCACTTCCCTGTTTAAGGTTCCTCAAGAGATTAGCATTAGAGATTTGCCCCTGTACATGCCAACAATGTTCCAGCGCTGACAGTCTGAGATTGCAGACTCCGCACCCAGGCTTGATCAGTGTCTACATACTACGTGCTCCTCTGCCACATCCCTTGTAGGACTTGATCCAAGGTAGTCTTCCAGAGGAAACTTGATAATCATACCATTGCTCCTATTTATGAGCATGTCAGAGGAAGACAGCAATGTTACCAGTCTTGCTTATATAAAAACTGAATGGACAGGCCAGTCATGTGTGAGAGAGGGTCTGGCAGTCTGCATCCACATTACCCCTAAGGCATCAAGTCCATCTCAAGCTGAGTGTTCAATCTCACCTATTATTCAGAAATAAGTATTCAGAAGTCGGTGAGTTGGACACAAAACAAGACAAAACAAAACAGTGATTTCCTGTTTTCCAAAGCAAATGAGATTGTGAAAGTCACTCTGTGGGCAATGGAAGTTTCTAAACCCAGGCTGACCAGGAAATGTTTTTAAGCCTTATGCAGGACAGGTCCAGCATGAATTATGACTGTAGCTAAAGAAACATCACTACTCTATGCTGTGGCTTCAGACTGTAGAGGATCTGTATGACTACCTAGTGCAAGATTCTCTATGACAGAAGAAAATTATTCCTTACACTGCTCAGTTCTAAATGTGATGGAGGAATTTGGGTTTCTAAGTCAGAAGAAAGATTCATCAAAGAGGAACCTCTAGCTATGGAACCAGAAGAACAATGACAAAAAATAGCCAAAATAACCAGCTCATATATTTTTGTATTGAACACGGTGATTTTCTTAGTTTTCTCTAATAGCCTGGCAACCAGAATTTCTGAACACTACATTAGAATCAAGTTAGCATAACAGGAGGGAAGAGCTAAGTGCTGAAAATTGTTATCAGCACACATATGGGGAAAATAAAAACTAAAGAAACAATGGTCATAGACATGGAAAGCAGATTCACACATTCACACATATAACATATATAAGCATTTTAGCTTGATTTTTATAGCCCAAACTCATACTTATGACCCAGAAAAGAAAAATGGATAATAGATCTTGGGAGCTTATGTCTGGAACACCTGAAGTACCTACATGAAGGCGGTGAGTAAACCTAGAAATCCACTGAAGTTGTTAAAGAAATTATGTAATCACCACTTCCAGGTCAGTCATCTGAGAAAAAAAAAAAAAAAGTGATGCACGGCAAAAGATGATTAAATGAAAAACAGCAGAATTAAAGTGTCGCTCTCCCATGATATATGGACCAGGTAATTCTTTTTACTCAGAAGAGTAAAAAGTTTTACTCAGAGAGGGGTCCAAAAGTCAGCTGTTGTTAAACCTGAACAGTAATGATATTACTGCTTATGCCATGGGGTCTGATGACTGGGAACGTGGCCAGAGCATCTTAGCTAGTAAACTATCTCAATTAGCTGCAAACTCTTTGCCAAGCTGATCAGACACATAATATGGTTCTCTTATCTCAGTCAGTCAAACAGTTGGAATTCAACAAATGAGAACAGACAGAGGCACTGGAGGCAAGCAGTCATGGTAGAAAACTTCTCTAAAGAGGAAAGAGAGATTTTCCTCTACAAAGGCTTCCACAAGGTACTGATCACAAGTATATGATTTAAATTTAGACAATTTGTAAAGGTTCCTACATTTTGCTTTATTGTAGGCCAAATCCCCTCCAATCATTGCATCTCTTTGATGCTTCTAACTGTAACTTTTACCCTGCAGCTTGATGGTTCAGACCCTGGGTCTGTTTGGTAATTAAAAATCCCAGTTCTTTCCACATTATGCCAAGTAAATCTGAACTTGATTCTTTTATCTTGTATCTCACACTGTAGCTACAAAGGTATAATTTATTTTATTTTATTTTATTTTATTTATTTTCTCTCTCTCTAGTTCTGACACAAATATCTGTCTGATTGTGTCTTCACAAAACATTTTGGATTTACTAAAGCAGCATACCTTGGCCAAAAAAAATTTTCTTCCAGGTCTAATAAACAAAAGTATTTTCATACATGTATTTACATGTACATACATGGATATCTTTCTACTATGCCTTGAATAACTGGTATTTATCTCTAGATATTTTCTTATATCAGCTATACAGCTATCTTGTAATAATTTATCATAGGCCAAATGTTTCAATTTTTTAAATGTTTTCAAATTTTATAGATTACACAAAAGGAGTGTCTTGCTAAAGTCATCTCATGCCTTTAAATTATTCATCTGATGGTTCAATCCCTGTAAAAGAAGGATTTTTAACTAAATAACATAAATTTACCTGGAGAAATTTAAATCTGCTGTTTCCCCTCATTTTAAGCATGCACAAATTGATTGTTTAATGTCATGTTTCAGTATCTTCCAAGATACTATAATTCGTCTGACTAATGTGGATCTTTATTCTTTTTAACCTACAAGACCTAAATTTGCTTTCTTCAGCCCCCTTGAGTGTCAATTGCATTGAAATTCAATCTTCATTCCCAGACCTTATTGAAGGATTTTTGATCATTAAGCTGTGTCTTCATAAAGTGATTTTTTTTCATGCAAAGCCATACTGGATAGTCATAGTCCTTCTTCATGTTGAGAAAGTGGTTTGTCTGGCCTTTAGGTAGATAGTAAAAGGGAGATGTTTACTGATGTAGTTTTGCTTATTTATTTGAAGGGCACCTTTGGACCAATTATGCTTACTTCTTTTGAAACTGAAGACAAAGCATCATAGATGCCATCTGTAGACTGGCCTTTAACTCAGCACCATCTCTTTTATATATATATATAAATACACATGACCTCACTTGCAAATTTTTGTTCTTTCTTTTTGTTTTTTTGTAGACAAAGAATTTTTAAATTTATTTTGGTGTTCTACATAGCAGGTAACTCTTTATGTGGATACATTTCCTCTGTGCCAACTCACCTTATATTTAAAGATTTTTCTCAATTTGGAGACAATTTACAAATTATGTGGGTGTCTCTATCTTTTATTTAAAAGAACCTCAATGAAGATCTCTATATTTTCTTTTAATTTAAGTGCACTTAAACTTCTATATTTGAGGATATTTCTTACAAGTTCTTGACAATTTATGAGCTGTACTGTACCTAGCAAGCAACAAACAGTTTGCTAGTTCCCCAGTCTTTTCTTCCCAATCATTACAATTTTTACCTATCTCTGTGCCCCTGTGGCCACAAGGGATTTGTCTTGGATCCAGCTGGCACTGGCTCTATCAGAAATAGTTTCTAGAAGCTTCTCACATAATCACATGCATGTGAATGTGAGATGAACACACACGCACACACACACACACACACACACATATATATGTATATATAGCTTTCCACTGAAGTGTGTCAAGTGATCACTTAAAATGGAATTTTTCCCCTGTAGCAGAGCTTTCACCTCAAAATTACTGGGGCTATGTTTGAAGCTGAACAAGCAATGGGAGAAGAGAGCAGAGATATTCGTGGGGGTTTTTTTTATTTGTTGGTTTTTAGGTTTGTTTTGTTTTGTTGTTTTTGGGGGTTTTTGGCAGAAGTACATCTTCCACATAGCCTAGAACCTGCTGACTGGCTACAAAAATGCAGGGAAACTTTTTTGAAGTAGAGATAAAAGAAAACTGTGATGCTATGATATCAAGGTCTGCATTCCATTGTCATCTGGACCCTCCCCTCTATTTGCTATAGAAATGCAAGACTTTTTAGATGTAGAGTTTGGGTTTGGTAGGTCTGGGTTTTACAACAAGGCAGATGTGTGACTGGAACTGCAATTCTTTTTGAAAACTAACTTCTACTTGGAGTGCATATAAGGCCCTAAAAACACATCATTTGCTTTCAAGAAGGCTTATCTGTAGACCAAAAATATCATTATTCTAAACAGTGCTGCTTGTTACTAGGTAGAGTGAAGAAAACATACACAGTAACCAGAGTTTGTAAAGTCTATACCAGGCAAATATGTAAGAGGTGAGCAGTGTTTTGACTTGTCTCAGCTTCAGAGTGATTTTTTTCACTGTTTTAAGTGGGCTGTTATAAGTACATATAATGGACTCATGAGTTTATTTAGTCCCAAAGTGTATAGAGAGATGAAAAATTTCAGAAAGTTTTGTAATACAAAATGCACATTACTGTTTCTAGCCAGCATGCATTATAAGACCTTTTAAAATACTTTGCAATTGTTTTATGTCTTTCCATTCCCAGACTATGCCATCAATTAAATTCATGTAAGTAAACGAAATTATGTTGGTGCTGGAGTTGTAAGGACTGTATTTGAATCCAAGCCTTTTCTTGGCCTTTGAAGCTGTTTGTGTACAAAGCTGTTCCTTCATGTGTGTATGGCTACAGAGTTGACTGACTCCACACCTGTGCAAACATGTGATATTATGTGTGGGGATTATCTAGTGAATGTTGAGTGCCAGGTCTCCCACTTGTGCCCTGGTAGTGTTGAAGAGCAAGTCAAGGGTGGGTGCAAGTGTTTCCAGTGCTGGATGTGGGAAGGTATAATTGTTAGTGCAACCTCACAAGTATATAAAGGAACTGGTAGGTTGAATATCTGGTCTGTGAGGCTGAGTGACAATAGCTGCACTGGAATGGACATCTCAGCTCACAGCAGAACTCTTAAATGCACACTGATTTATTGTGCATCTACACCTAAAATTACCCACCCATGTCAAATTTGAGCTCTGGGAAGTCACAGTCTAGGTCCCTGGAAGGCAGGCCCTCTGCACACCTGTAGGAGAAAGCAAACAAACAAAGAAAAAACCCACCACCAATCCCCCCAACAAACTAACAAAAGAGAACACACCTCCCTGACATTTTTTCTTCAGCTGTTTACCCATCTCACACGCTTTCTTAAGTCCCAAGATTTTCTTCCAGAAAGTTACAGAGCTTATCTTTTTCTACCTCTTCTTCTCTCTTCAGTGTTTTGTGATTTTTCTCTCCTCATTTAAATGCTGGAACCATTTTTAATAGAGGGAGAGCAATTGTAAAAAGGTAATTTTTTTCAAAATTAAAAACACCTGCAGAAAAACACCTGCAGGTGAGAGGTGGCTACTGGACAGAGCTTTCTTTCAAAACTCTATTTAGTAATGGGGATTGAGTTAGCAGTAAGCTGTGGCTTCAGCAGAGGCACCTTTAAAGTGGAAGTGTTGATCAGGGTATAAGCTGGGACATATTGAA
The DNA here is from genome assembly GCA_013186435.1 of Turdus rufiventris. NCBI lineage: Eukaryota > Metazoa > Chordata > Aves > Passeriformes > Turdidae > Turdus > Turdus rufiventris. The sequence goes on from PYHW01010093.1 coordinate 3,172,718, forward strand.
ATGTATTGTCAGACTCAGTATGCACTGTGAAAAATGTTACCAAAAGGACTTAAAGATGAAGTGAATAATAAGTTGAAATATCATGATTCCTTAATTGAGGAAAAATAAAGATTATTACAGGAACTACCCTGCTTGACAATGGTGAGATTTGGAGGTGTATGTCACATTCTTGTAGAAAAAGGTACAGTAATTTCACGACTATAAGGCGCACCCTTTTGACTAAAATTTTTCCCCAAACCCGGAAGTGCGCCTTATAGTCCGGT
>PYHW01010093.1:3182968-3211857 GCA_013186435.1 Turdus rufiventris
GCAGGACCGCCCCACGGAGCCCCTCTCCCCTCACATCCCGACATTGCTGTGGGGCCACTCCCTCCTCACAGCCTGGCACAGCTCCGCGGGGCCACTCCCTCCTCCCAGCCCGGCACAGCCCCGCTGCCACTCCCCCTCGCAGCCCGGCCCTGCCGTGGGGCCACTCCCCATCGTGGCTCGCACTTCCGGGTTGGTAACTTTTGCCACTTTGTCCCTCAGACAAGGCGCACCGGACTATAAGGCGCACTTCTGGGTTCGAGGGAAAATTTTAGTCAAAAGGGTGCGCCTTATAGTCGTGAAATTACTGCACACAGTGCCTTCAAGTGTGTCATTTAAGTTTGACTGCAGCACTCCTTAGAAAGAGATGTAGTTTATATTTCAGAGACTGCTATAAGGCTTGATTAATTAACAGCCTAGGGGGTTTCTGGAGTGTGTGAAAGACAACTTCTCAGCACAGCTGATGAGTGAGCCAACTCGGGGAGGTGCCCCTCTGAACCTGGTGTTTGTGAACAGAGGAGGGCTGGTGGGTGATATGTGATGGAGACCATGGGATCATAGCCTTCTCTCAAGCACCCAACTGCTCCAGGGGAGTTTTCTCCTTCATGGGCTGCAGGCGCTTATGGTTTGCACTATGGGCTGTAGAGGAATCTCAGCTCTGGTGCCTGGAACAGCTCCTCCTCCTCCACTGATCTTGGTGTTTCCAGGGCTGTTCTTCTCATGTATTTTCACCTTGTTCTTTTCTGGCCACAATTACATCTGTGCCATATTTTTTTTCCCTTCTTCTTAAATAAGTCATCACCATTTCTAATTGGCCCAGACTTGACCAGGGCATATCTACCCTGGGAGCTGCCAGAGACTGGCTCTACTGGACATGGAGGGAGCTTCTAGAAAGTTCTCACAGAATCCACTCCTGTAGCCCCTTCTGCTGCCAAAGTTTGGCCATACAAACCCAACACACAACCCCCTGCAGCACGACAGGCTGGGGCAGAGTGGCTGGAAAGCTGCCCAGCGGAAAAAGACCCGGGTGTGGTGGTCAAGAGCAGGTGAACATGAGCCAGCTGTGCCCAGGTGGCCCAGTAACATCCTGGCTTGTATCAGACTTAGTGGAGCCAGCAGGAGCAGGGCAGTGATCATTCCCCTGTAACTAGCACTGGTGAGGCTGCACCTCAAGTCCTGTGTCAGTTTTGGGTCTCTCACTACAAGGATGACATTGAGGGGCTGGAGTGTGTTCAGAGAAACTGGTGAAGGGGTTGGAGCACAATTCCTATGAGGAGTGGCTGAGGGAGCTGGGGGTGTTCAGCCTGGAGAAAAGAAGGCTCAGGGGGGACCTTATTGCTCTCTACAAATGTCTGAAAGGAGGGTGTAATGAGGTGGGGGTCATTCTCTTCTCCCAGCTAACAGGCAGTATGACAAGGGGGAATGGCCTCAATTTGTACCAGGGGAGGTTTAGATTAGATATTTAAAAAAAAAAAATTCTTCACTGAAAGGACTGCAAGCATTGGAACAGGCTGCTCAGGGAAGTGGTTGAATCATCACTGCTGAAGGTGGTTGGAGATGTTGTGCTAAGGGACATGGTTTAGGGATGGGATTGGCAGTGATGGACACATTGAGTTGGACTCAATGATCTTAGCCTAAATAGTTCTATGATTTTTATCTATTCCCAATGTTACATGAAAATCATTTACTCATTGGTCCTAGAGTGGCTTATTGTCTGTGTTATACATGTTGACTAAGAATGTATTAGACCCCATGGATTTTCATAGTTTCTGTTATGTGTTGCTGGTCTTAGGAAAACTGGTGTAATTAAGACCTTTCACTCATATATGCAAAAAGATTAACTTGATAATATGCTGAGCGTGAAAAAACAAATTTGGGGAAGATAAAATGTTTCCTCTTCATATGAATAGAAGGAATAGGTCATTAAAAGCATGTAAGCTTAACATTATATAAACGCTGAACACACTCAGGTGAAAGGATTTAATTAGGATGGACAATCAGTTCCCATGTAATTTGGACTTGTATGTCACAATTTTTCTTTATTGTTTAACATTTGAACTCAGTATGTCAGGTAACAAAAATAATAGTTGAACCCTTTTCTTTTTCTTCCTGTTGTTTAGAGGCTTTTTGAAATTCACTACATGAATAGTTGAAAATTGCCAGTACCAGCTAGTAAAAACAGAATCCAACAAACAGCAGAGGTGAAGGGAACTTCTACTGATTCTCGAAAGACACTGTTGTCTTCTTGAAAAAGATATGGGAAGCAGTTTGGTAAAATGAGCCAGCAAGCCTCGTCCAGACTACCCAGCTTTTGATTTGGTCACCTTCTCCACAGTACTGGTGCTACAGGATATTTCCTTAGCTGAGACTCCTGAAAATATTTTTGGAACATCAGGTTTGCAGAATGCAGTATATTTTGTGCTTTGCCCTCCCTCTCCCCTCACCTTTCACAAGTGAAAAAGTTCCACTTGAGAAAACATACTCCCCTCTTGTCTTCTTTTTGGGATCTACTTAAAAGAGAAATCTCAAGTAGCCAATGAAGTAACAAAAGCATTTTTTGGTGTACTGGCTCTTTGAGAGGTTTATAAATCTGATCTTTTCAAAAGAAGCATTCCTTTAAGAAATAGAAAAAAACTTCCTTTAAAGTTCATTCTCTTAAAGAAGCTATTTGTCACCCTTTCAAAATCTAGTTAAAACATTTTCCAAAACTGTTTAATAACAAACATGGCTTTTTTCTTAAGCATCAAAAGTATGTACTGCTAGCATATTCTCTGAAGCCAATAAATACCAGCTGATCAGCCTTGAATCCTTTTAGGAAGTTTAAAACAGCTGTGCTGCAAAATGAAGTGAGAAAAGCAGCAGGAACAGGCTTTGGCAAGCCTGGATTTGTTCATAATGAAACAAAGGTTTGAAATTATTTCAGTGGTGGTAACCTGCAAGCTGTAACTCCAGCTATTCTCTTCGTGAGTGAATAGCATGCATGAATGACCCAGCAGACAAATTAATTCAGCTGCAATTGGGACACACACACAAAAAAAAAAAAGAAAAAAAAAAAGATACCTTTATAAAATTTATTTATTAAATAAGTGTTCAAGTACCTGGAAGACTTAAAATATGTCAGTCAGATCCTCCTGAACTATTTGCAGAGTCAGAACACTGGAAGGAAATTAACCCCTGACAGATGAAGTGTGCTTATTTAATTAGCCTAATATGAGAGGAAAAGCTATCAAAAGTACTCAAAGGCATTGTACAACAAAAAGAATTTAGTCCTCAGTATTGGGGTTTTTAATCAACTCTACTAATGGAGTGTGTTGCTTCAATAAATTGGTTACAACCCAGTGTGCCATTAGGTTTGCCTTCAGCACTCTCATCCCATTACTAGGCATATTCAGTAGACAGCCTCACTTAATGGTTTATTTCTTTTGATGGTGACAATTTATAATTGTCTCTTGTTTAACTACTGCTTACAGATTCAGCAAAATGTTGGACTGTTGGCTGGAATATTAGCTGTGGCTTTGGCATCTTCTTTTTCCCTGGGTGGATTTTGGTCAGCATACACGGGTAGTCTTATTCATGGAGATATCTTTTGCTTTGTTAAATCTCAGATTAAAGTTCTGCAATAGCGCTTTTAGAGAAAAACAGGACATAACCTTATTTGATGGTCAGAAGAATAAAAGTATATCAGATTCTTACAATTGTGTAAAGAAATAGACAGGTGTTGTAATTCTAGCTCCTTTCTTTGATCTTATTGAATAAAATTCAAGAGTAATTTCTCAAACAGTTTGCATAAGAAATTTACTTCCAAGCATTGGTCAAACTGTCAAATCGCCAAATTTAGGGGCTTGAATCTTCTATGTTCTTTCTTGCAGATGGGTTTCTAAACAGAGATTACATAGTCATTCCACCAAAGAAATTATAATTAGCCTATTCACAATTTTGTGCCAATCTGAAAGTGGTCCATTAACTCAAAAGGCCAGTAACACTTCATTGTTTATTTCAAAAAAACAGTCAGTAAAAAAAATGTTACTGAACAGCACTTAACACAATCATATACACTCCATCCAGTTTCTCCAGGTCACATATTGTACTATCTATCCTTCCAGTGAACATGTACTCTTCTCTTTAGGCTGTTTGGATATGAAAGAATTTTGACTTTTGGTTTTCATTCTCCCTTTTTGCTAATATTCCAAAGTATCAAGTGAAATGATCCCATATGTATATAATAATTCAAGAAACTCTGGACAGACATTCAAGGAAATGTTTCTTGGCACTTTCTGATCTCCTCCCCAAAACATTCCTGCTCCTATTGAGGTTTCTGGTGAAATGTCCTTAGAAAATAATGGATTCCAGGACAATACCTCAAACTTTGACAAGAATTATCCAATAAAAACATCATCCTGAGAATCAAGAAACTTGTTTTCTCAAACTTAGACTCCACCCTTTTCTGTTCACACTTACTTTTGTGAGCTACTTTAGGCAGAATGAGATTCCTGGAGACCAGAAGTTCTTGAATACTGCTGCCTTTTGCTCCCTCACACACACACACCCTTTCAGAATTAAAGATCAGAGGTTGGCATCTCATGGCCCAGTTCAGTAAGGCACATTAGGAGATTAGAAGCCACTGAGAATCAGAAGAGGCAGGGCTGAGCATGTGAAAATAGAGTGAATGATCGTAGAGTTGCAGCAGAGAGAAAAACACCAAAGCTAAGAGCAGAGAAAAATTTTGTTTGTTGGGTGCCTGTTAAGAACTCAGTGCGTCAAGGACTGATCACAACAGCGTATCTGAGCAGCAATTTCCTCACACCCAGGGTACTCCTTATTTGCTCCACAGCTGGAGTCTTCTAGTTATAACTTTGTGCTTTTTCTCTGACCCAGACACTTCTTTCCAGTTGAAGTCCTTCATTTCACACCCACAACCACTGCAGCAACACTTCTTCCCAAGCTTCATATCTCGCTCACCTATCCTACAGAGGGAATGACTTCCCCACACACACATCCCCCATGTAAGAGTGGCTACTCTTACGGGTTAAGTTTCTTGAAAAACAAGAGAATTAGGAAAAAATCCTATAAAGAATAGGAGGAAACTGGCTTTAAGAAAATTAACAGCTTCTATTTGAAATAAAAAAGACTGGAGTAAAACTCCTAGCTGCCCAAAGATTATATTGCCTGACAAAATTTCAATGTAATTAACTACACATGAAACCTGATTTTTATTCTTAACGAAGTAAACTGTATATAATGTATTTATAATATATTCATCTGTTTGAGTTTACAGTAAAATATAGTTAGCACCTGCAGACACTCAGCTGAGAGAAACACCTCTTGAAAAGGCAATACCTTGGCATACACAGGATTCAGAATCTGACACTGTATATTGAGTGCACAGCCTAGGGAAGCCAGATGGCGAGCTACAAACAAAATGACTTGTAGCCAGCAGATCCAGATTGTACTAAATTACTGATCTCTGATCTAAGAAAAATACTGTGGTAGATAGATGCAGAGATAGGAAGTTGCTAATATGCATCATTAGCACTTCCAAACTGGTGCCTGTTGCCTGGGAGATGCTCTCACCTATTCTTGAGGCCATGTAGAAATTTTGACAGCTGTAAAAGACTGTAGCATTGATTTTTGTTGTAAAAAAAACTTCAGGAAGGAATTGGAGGTCAGAAAGGGTTCAGGTCATTGAGTTCTTAAATCAGTATCAGTGATAGGAGGAACAGAGAGTCATGGAAATATGCAAGGAGATTACAAAAAAAATCTCCAAGGTAAAAACATGTGTGGTACATCTCAGGTTAGAACAATAATGTTGTTGCCAACCGTAGCCCAGTGAAAATAAAATTTATTAGGGTTCAGAGCTTTCTAACTTTTTTAAATGTTCTGTTTATATAAAATCAATCATTTCCAACGGATCAAGATGCCAGCACAATTTGTTGGTTTCTGAAGGACCCAGCACATTTGTTTGGATTCTGCTTTTGAAAAGAGAGTAGCTAATGTAGATGACAACAGTCAGACCTACAATAGACCTTTACAGAAAATAATCAAAGAAATGCTAGTTCAATTAGCTATATTTCTGACTCTCAAGGAGTTCTTTTCAATTTAAAAGTTTCTTAATGAGTCAGGTTCAAGATGTAAATAATTCAGATGGTGTCCTTTCTCTCTGCTAGATGGGGGTTTTAAGTAAGTTTCACAGTAATCAGTCTTCAATTTTTGTCTATCAACTATTCTGGGGGAAGAAAAATCAGATTTTTTGACCATTCCATATTATCATGTTGAAAAGAAGTCCAAGCTTATGGTCGCATCTTATCTCAGATACAGTAATTTCACGACTATAAGGCGCACCCTTTTGACTAAAATTTTGGTCCGAACCCAGACGTGCGCCTTATAGTCCAGTGCACCTTATATAATGTACAAAATTGTGAAATTTGCAAACCCGGAAGTGCGAGCCATGAACCAAGCCATGAGGGGGGGTGGGACTGGGCAGCCCCCAGCCAGCATGAGCCACACGGGGTGCCCAGAACCAAGGGCAGCCCCGCCCCGCACTGCCCCGAGCCGAGCCGAGGGCAGCCCCACACCACCCCGAGCCGAGGATGGCCCCACGCCGAGCCACGGCAGCCCCGAGCAGCCCCAAACCACGGTATCTGCGAGCAGCAGCCGCCCCGAGCCCTGCCTCGCCAGCCAGGGGCGGGCAGGAGTGCCGAGGTCCAAGCACGGGGAGGACACTTGGGGCTGCGTTTAAAGGCTACACCAATCTGTTAAAAATGTTTGCAAATTGAGCATGTGCCAGTAAACTCCACGATCACGGGATTCTGTTGCTAATTCGTTACTTTGATGTGTGCAGCACAGATCTTCACTGCAAAAAAAATTGCGCTTTATAGTCTGGTGTGCCTTATATAATGTACAAAGTTGCGAAATCTGCCGACTCCCGGAGGTGCGCCTTATAGTCTGGTGCGCCTTATGGTCGTGAAATTGCTGTATATGTATTGGATTTTCTTCTTTCTCTCTCTTTCATGTCTCTTTTTTCTTCCAGCAAGTTCAATATATTTGTATCATTTATGAGAGATGATTAGTAGTGGGAAACAGTTAACAATTACTAAACTTGCATCTATATTGTACCTGTAGGTGCTGGTGGCACTTAGGCATTGCATTAAAAAGAAAAAGAAGAAAAAAAAAAAAACAAAAGAGAATGTACTCATGTACTCTATGATATCCCAATATCCCAACACAGATCTGCTTTAAATAGCCAAGAAACATTTGCACTGGTATATTTGGTAAAAAATGTGAATAATATGTTGTTTGGATCCTTTCATGCATCCTCACAACAGTGCTGGGTTAGACCTTGGAATTACTGAAACAAGAAGCAAAACCCAGGCATCTTCAGAGGAGGTGCCTCAGTTTTCCTGTGATTGTCAAATGAGTCATCTAAGAACCAGAACAGCTATCAGTGTTAGGGTGTGAAGAGTGGATGTAAAATGTGTGAATGAGTCATGCTTTGAAGATGCTGGCTCTTCTTTTTGCCTCTCTTTGGACTACAGAATGTGCTCACCCAAGAGTAAGCACCTAACACACAGAGAGTGTCATCACTATGTGCATTATAATACATCCTAACTCTATCTTTGCCTTCACCAGGATGACTGATGGAAATAGAGTTCATACATTTACCCAAGCTGCCTCTGAGCAGACAGAGTTTTCCACTGAGCCATCTCTTTTGTGCTCCATTTCATTTTGTAGAAAGCAGCAGTTCAAGGAAATGTTTTGCTGCAATATTTCTGTGCTCATTCCCTAAAGCAGAGACATGTCCATATTGTAAAGAATTGCATATGCAATTAACTTATTCTAATTTCCATGAGAAAAAGAAATAAATTACTTTGATAGAAACTAATTGTTATTTTCAGCAGGCTTGCATATTTTGGTCATTCATTGTGTGTGCATATTGTTTTTTGCTGCTTCATGACCTCTGTGACATCAAAAGACACTCTTTTGTCTTTTGGCCACATTAGCAATCTGAAAACTTATGTCTTGATCACAGGTTCCCATTGTTCTGCGGGACTCTGTGTTATATATTCCTCAGCAGAGAAAATACCCACAGTCAAATCCCTTGTGGGAACAAAATGCTTGTATTAATTTTAACTGATACAATGCATAGGCAACTGCTCTTCAAACTGTAATTGTTAGGCCTGAACAAGCATCCATTGAAGATGTCTACATTGTTGGTACCCTGGTGAGATCACTTGGAAAACCAGGGGTTAGTGGTGTACAACAATATGCTAAAATGCCCAGAGGAATTAGGACGCTTTCTTAGCGTTGCCTGTAAACTTTTCTTATTGGCTTGCCTTTTCTTGTATATGCCACTCATAATTAACTACAGAAAAAGAGGGCCCAGCAAGGAAAAGCAATTTATCTGAAAGCCCCTATTCTTTTCTCAAAATGTATAAAGGCTTATTTTGTACTTCCAGCTGGCCAGCATTTCCTTTTTGTTCACTGAATAATGATCTGATTGTCTCAAATAATAGAGGAGCTCCTAGAGAAGCTCGAAGATGATCTAAATTTGCACTCATCTTTGCTGCAGTAGCTTCTATACTGGTAAGGAGTCACTGCCCTCCCTGCTTAGAAGTGAGAAGCATATATGATCACAGTATGAATGAGTGGATACTTCAGCAGCTATCTCACATGATGAAAAAAAAAATTTGAGAAGTTTGGATCTTTGGGCAACAAAATAGCCAGTAAGAATTATTATCCATGTAATGCCACTTATGCTAGCATTCCTTCATCTGTTGGAATGTAATTTCTTTCTTTATCTGTTAGACACAACTTGCTCCAGTTTTCTTGAGGAGAATTCTTAATGTTGAGGAAGGTTCTGTATTTTTTCAGCTTCTGCACCCTGCAGCAGTGTTTAGCATGGTAACATTGTCTAAAATGTAACAACTAAAACACATTAAAATAATCAAAAGGCTGTGTAAGAGACAAGTATGCAGATCAAAAGCTCTTCCACAAAAATGATGATCCTTCAGAGCAAGTTTGAAAGGCCTGTGCATGGCTGACTTTCCACGTGAGCCTTTAGATCATACACAGATGCCTTGCACTGGCCTGAGGAGGAATCCAACCTCTGTAAACAAATGTTACACCTATGGCTGGGACTCAGGCTTGCAGGAATTTGCATTTCCCCAGTTGTATTTTGCTTTTTTAATGTTAGCAACAAGTTGCTTTTAAGAAAAGGACGAACACTCCCATAGAAATAAACATAAAAAGACTACATTACTCTCTTCTCTTTAATGCACCTTCCCTGAAGTGTCTAAATGTTTGGTCTGGGCTGTTTCAGCAGTTCCTTATCCTCTGTGCCAAACGTCAAAGACACCTCAAGGCTGAACAAAAGTCCACTGAAGTCAGTAGAAATCCCTTCAGTATCTTTAGTGAGCACTGGATGCAGCTGTAAACACACAGGTTGCTGCCGAGGAGTCTGCTGCCACCAGTTGTATACTGACATGCTAAATGCTTGCATGTTTATTAAAACAATTTTAAAACCAATTGTGTTTCCCAAGCAGCAAACAGCGAAATAAAGGGAAATTTTCAGAAAGGAAAGGAAAAATCCTGGGAAACAATAATTTTGGAAAATGGGAAGTATTGTTTAAAACATTTTTGTGATTGCACTGATGCCTTGCCTTCCCCGTTTGTGCTTGCTGAATGTGGAAATGCATACTCAAAGCTATTTGGAAGTTAAACAAACCAAAGGTGTTTGTAAATCAGCAAGCAGTTTCACCTCCTGTGCCCTAAAGTCAACCAAAGCTAGGTTATTTAAACTGAATTTTGAGTGACTGTTTCTGGCTTAATACCTCCTAATTTTTAGCAGTTCAGAGCAGTATTTTGGCAGAAATTACAAAACAATGGAAACAGGCTTTATATAGGGGAAAATGAGAAACACTTCTGAACTCTTACAGGACTGACAGTTAGCACTGTTTAAATGCTGTCGTTACAGAGGTTAAAAAGCTTCTATTAAGCTTTGGGTTTACAAAATTACCTGCAGTATCTTGATTTTCTCCTCAGTGAATCATTCAAATATTTTACATATCATTAAAAGTAAGGGGAAATCGTTTCGTGAACTATTAGTAGGTACAAAATGTTTGTTTTTCTTAAATAACATTCCCACATAAAGGATGTTTGGAGTGACTGTTTCAGAAAAAAAAAAAAAAAAGTAAAAACAAAGACTTTAAAAAAGCCAAGACCCACAACAAAGATTAAAAAAAGTCATTGATTTGCTGTGTGTTGAATGCAGTAGCTGTAAGTGGCAAAGACAGAGCTCCTAACCTCTAAGTGATGAAACAACTTTTTTTTTCCCAAGTCAAAGATTTAAGAGATTTTTCCGTGCATATCTTAAACAGCATTTGTCATTTATTTCTCACGGGCTACTAACCAGGTGTCACATTATCCTGGTTTATCTGCTGACTCAGACTGCCATGTAATAATTCTTTTCAATTAAATTTCTTGGAGAAATTAATAGAATGAGTGAATTATTTTAAACAAAATCCCAAACTTGCTCATATCTTTGCTCCATATGGGCCAAAGGTGTTGTCTTCCTTGTCCTCTCAAATAAGCCATGTAAGGGATGGTTATAAATCCAAATGCCAAATCTAAGGATGGAGTGTTATGGACGCCTCCTTTTACACCTTTCCTGTTATGCTGGTGATACTGTAGGAGAAAAGACACCTATGGAAGTGAGTTTCTCTCCTATCCATCACTACAGGCTAATCTCATGCCTGAACATGCTGCCTTTGTTGTCTGTTAGACTCTGGTATTTCTCTGAATTATATTCAGTTCTTAAACTGACAAACCTTCCTGTCTGCTTTACTTGTACATTTCCCCTCAAAGCATTTTGTTAGACTTGTTCTCTGCTGCTTGAGATGTCAAAGCTTTATCGACTAGTAGTTATTCAGGATTTGCCAGCCTTTCTCACCTTTCCAGACCCATGCTGGGGTCAGGACACTCCATAGATGTAATGCTTTGGCACTGGAATTACATTTTCATCACTCAGGCAAACACTACAAAGAAGTGGGTCTGGAGTCTCTCCAAAAGTTGCTTTGATTACCAGTTTGGATCTTGTGAGAGCCTATATGTACCTGTATTTGGCAGGATTCCATGGAGAATACAGACACCGGACACAAGACAACTGGGGAAAAGATCATCAGAGACATCAGTGTACCAGCCTCTGTGAAATTATGGGTAGGTGGATAATGAGCTTCACCTTCCTTCTTAGCCTTGCACTTACATTTAGTGGTGCAGCATCATGGTAAATGCAGATGAGTGTTGATGCACGTATTTCTGTACTTCTGTGAGGTTCATATTTCTTTCCACTTTACTTTCCATATCCCAGCTTAAAACCAGCACAATACCCTCTTATGAAAGCCTTCGGTGTCTACCTCTGAATCTGAGATCATGCAAACAATCCATAATTGCATGCATAGTTGAATTGCAGCCATTTTTACAAAAGTCTTCATGTCTGGGCAAAGTTTTTCATAATTTCTTCTTGATGGTATGGGAAACCACCTCCTGTCTTGTGCTAATAACATTTGTGCCTATGGCAGTCCTTGAAAGACAGATGAAATCTTCAGTCAGAGTATACAGGGAACTCTTAACACTGCTGTTTAATTCTTCAGTAGTCATTTATCACTTTTTATCAGCCTAGCAATATAACTCAGATAGTGTTGGTTTGAAGTCAGTGCTAGCTAGAATAATGAAAATTAAAGTGAGTATATGGCTGTACACTTTGGAAAAGTTATGAAAAGAGAGATTAGCTATAGAAAAATGTTTGGCATAATATATTAATTGCATCTGGAACGGACCTAAATGCATCATGAAGAAATAGCTAGGGAACAGCTCACCAGTGAGGCCACTGTCACTGCTTATTCATTTCCACTGATTCACTGTCCAGCAGGTCTGATTGATCTGCACTTTCTTGAGGCTTCTGGTTTATGTGTTCATCGGTACAAACAAAAGTCACAAAGCACCATCAGTACTTCTTTCTGGTTGCAATACTAGATTTTAAAAATATAAATTTTAAAAATACTAATGTTTTTAAAAATAGTAGAAGCTGATTAAGTTAGAGTAAGATGAAACATACAAATCCCAAAAGCCCACATCCCAATCAAAACACTAAGTTGTTCAAAGCTGGTACATCATAGGTACCTTCTAAATTCGGCCAAACCTGTGATCTGATTTGTGTCCTCTATTGCTGTGATCAGGACTACAGTGAACATAAAATGAAGGATCACCTGAATCCTTTTTCTTCACCTTTGAATTTAACATTAGTGTTCAGAAGCTGAACTGCACTCTCATCCACTGTCTTGAAGTCACGCCACCTCCCTTAGGCTTTCTGGGAAGATGATTGTGTTTGCAAATATTTTGCACTCATACATCTAAAAAGCCAGAGGGACCATGTGGGTGCTCTTGTCTGGCCCCTCACATAATGGAGGTCATGGAATAATTTACCTTGGTACATTACAGCAAATCCAGTAAGCTGTGACAGAACTACAACATGTATTTTTGACACCTTTCTCAATTTAAAGTTGTCAAGGAGCTACATGATTCACTCTAAGTAACAAGTTCAAAAAGTTAAATTTATTCACTTTAAAAAAAAACTGTGCCTTATTCCTAGTTTAAATTGTTTTCATTTCAAACCCTAGCCACAGACATTCCTACACTTTTGTCTGATAAGGAGTCCTTTACTATCACAGACAGATTTCCTGGGCAAGCATTTTTGGATCCTTTTGGATGAAGTCTCGCTTTTCTATACTCAAGTCTTGAAGCATCTATTGCCATTATTCATAAGTAAATTGATTAGATATTTAGTAGGATATTAACACTTCCAAGTGACTAAGACACAAACAGCTAATAAACATTTGTGAGGTAGCAGCTGACCAAGTATACAGAGAAGAAAGCTCTCCAGAATTAATTTAGAAATGTCTCTTCTTGATGTCTACGTCTTGATCCTGAAATATCACTGGAATTGTACTCCCAGCAGCTACCTCTAAAGATTTTTAGTTATGTCCTATTCCAGATCACAGCCAAGCATGACTTAGACTTATTTATATTTTTTGTCTTCAAGATAACCCATTTTTATCCATTGTATCCTTTCTTGCATTGCTAGAATAGTTAATTTATCTTTGATGAAACTGAGGCGGTCAAAAGAAGAGCCTGGATAAGAGAGTACAGATAGCTGTACTTAAATAACTTGATTGAACCAGCCATAAATCTCAGCTTGACAACTTTTTAATGCAGTTGATTCATGAAAGCACACACTTCCTGATTTTCGTGTATTTGTCTTTGGCAGGAAGAAGACAGCTGCCAAGCTGAGCATCACGGTGTTAAGCTGCAGGATAAACAAATTGCATCTGTCTCTGAAGCTGTAGATCTGAAGATTTCTCAAATTCCATCACAAATAAGCACCAGTTTCCAGCCAAAATTCATACCTACCTTAGTATACCTCCTCAGTTATCTGTGATAGATCACACAGTGCAGATCAAATGTAACCACACAGGAATATGCTATTCCAACTCACCCTATTAAATGGATTTTCTTTTCTAACTATCTACAGCTTTAGACAAAAATGTGAATTTCATAACTAAAGGTAAACTTCCTGCACAGGAAGACAGAATTTTTGTGTATATTTTTGTGTGTCTGAATCACTTCTTCCTGTGACTGGGTGCATCTTCATTATTAAAAAAATAACAAAAATGTTCTCTTTATATCAGCTGTAGATAGTGTTGTGCTGTTATGGAAAAGATCATAAGTCATAAAACCTTCTGGAAAATACTGCACATTTTGAACATGGTTAGTCATGAACCAGAACAAAGCATTAATGTGTGTTTCCTTTCCCTGCCTGCTTTGAGGCAGTGCTTGGAAAAAATTATGATCAACCCAATTAGAACTGTGAAATCACTTTGCCACTTTTGTACGCTGTCACTGCTTTGGTGGATGAATAGCGATGCAGATAAGTGCAGCTATGCCACGTAGCTCCATTCCCTCCTCCACCCTGCCACCCACACTCAAGTTCTGATGCAAGTGCAGCCCAGCTCCTTCAGGGCTGTCCAGGAAATTGCCACCCAGAGATTTCCACAGCAGTGTTTGCACTCAGTACCAGGAAAGGAGGAGATAAAGGTTTGTTCAGAGGGAATGCCTTGAACTACTGTTTCCATAGTCAGAAATGGATGCCTTAAGCTAGCTTGTGGTCTGCTGTCTCATCTTTGTCAAAGTTTCTGGCATTATACACAATCCTTCTTTGCTCGTGTACAGTCAATGCGTGTTTACAAATGCACATAGAACTTCCCAAAGTGAAAAAAAAAAATCCTGCAGAAGTGAAAATTCATTTTAAGAGAAAGTAGAAGTAACACCATTTAACAACCTGACTAGCATTTCTGCAGCTGTCTCATGAAATCTGCCTGATGTTACAGGAATCGCTCCACAATGAATTTTACTATGTGAGACACTGAGGCCCTTCCTTGTAATTCACTTCTCAATATATTTATCTATAAAACTTCTTAGGAAGTGGCTGTTTTAAAAGCAAGTGGATGAGAAGTGACTCTAAAATTTAGCTTAGTAATTAGTTGTTATTTTTTCTATGCTTACTAGAAGAAAAGTTTACTTTTCCAGAGAATGTGCACACAGAGAATGTGTGTCCAAACATTGTAAACACAATACAGTCACAACCCTTCTAGAAAATCTTCCATTAGCAAGAGATAGTTATCAAACCACTCAATCACTGGCTGCATGGTACATACAGCTAGAAGTCTTGGCTGGAGACAGAAGTGATTGCTTTCAAATGCAAGAAACAAAACAAAACAAACCAACAACAACACCAGAAGAAAAATTTAAAAAAAATTCAAACACAGAATTGCTAGCCTGATGAGAAAGAGAGGAATCCAGGAAGTTAAAATGAGGAGTCCATGCAGGAGCCAAGGTGAACCATACATGCTTTCAAATGTGAATTTTAAGTTAAAATAAGTCAGGCTGACTCAGAGATGAAGTTTTAGATAGAAGAGTTAGGAAAATTGCCATGAAGCATGCCAACTTCATGCACCAGCTGTGGAGATGTTACTGATAAGGGTGCAAGGTGCCTCAGGGAGCTGTAGCAATACCACAGCTGTGACCTCTATGCTGAGCAGCTTATGAGAAGTCAGATTTATGTTCTTGCTTCCACTCTTAAATGAAAAACTTGTTCCTCTTAGGTTCCTCAGAGAACCAGTGACATGCCCACTTAGAGGATTTTGCACCTTTTGTATCTAAAGATAAACTTGTGCCTCAATGTTCCCTGGGGAGTGGGAAAGGTAGGGAACAAGCAGCACCTTCTGCTCTCCCTGTCTGTGAAGGACAGAGGTGGACACAATAAGGATGGGAACTGCAAAATATCTGATACAGTTAACTAATATTTTATTGGTCATATGAGAATTTCAAAGTTTGGACAAAACAAAGTGGGATTTCCTGCATTTCACTCAGATTTGTTGGAGAGCACTCTTTGATGGCAGCTAGGACAGGTTCTTTCAGAAAACACAAACATGAGAACAAAAGTAGTTCAAGTCGCTGACATAACTGAGAACTCATGTGCTCTTTACAAAGGACTGCAAGGAAGCCAGGACAGGCTGCAGCAGAGGAAGGAGCAGGAGCAAGAGCAGATGACGTTGGCTCGTCCAGGAACATACATCCTTGCCAGGAGGTTTTTCCAGGTCTCAGAGTCTCAGACACAGAATGCTCTGTGCTTGCACAAGAGTCAATGTTTTTCTGTCCTACATGGCAGCACTGAGGTAACAATCTGTCAAGCGTTTGCTACTGGATTTGTGCCCTTATGTGAAGAGGGATGACTCGGTACAGATGCAATGGTGGTTCTTAAGGAGTTCTGAGAAAGCTGATGGTTTTTAAAGTCCATCCCCAGCATTAACCAAAAAACCAGACTGTTGGATTTCTGGTTTTCTGAAGAGCCTCCCAGCTTCAGTACCAGAAGCAGGGAGGTGACTGATAGCTCTTCCCTGAGGAAACTATAGGATGACTCCAATGAATCACCATCCTGATCCAGAGTATAGCAGCAGTAATCATAAATTCAACCCCCTGTTCCTCTAATATTAGCATTTCTTCATAGAGGACATGTCCTGCTTAATTATTTCAAAATCCTTGTCATGTGTTGTTTTCTTTGCATTGTAGTGCAATGAGTTGGGTTAGGGAGGTTGTAGCAGAAAATATTTCTGGTGTTTATCTTTTATTTTGAATTCAATTAGTCTTTTATTTCTCTCATATTTTAATTAGAAAGAAAAAAAAAAAAAAAAGAGACACAAACAAACAAACATCTGGCTCCTGTTACTACTGAAGAAAAGGAGGTCATACACTTTTTGTCTCCAGCCTTGGAAAAGCCCAGGAAGAAGATGAGAAGATGGCCCTGGATTCCAACCATAAAGTACTTAAAGTAAATCTTTTGGCTCAAATCACAGAAAGAAAAAGGAAGGAAAAACATTCGTAATTGCAAAAGCATTTTCAAGTGAATTATTTGACAAATCTTGAGTATAAATAATTAGACCTCTCATGACTGTGAAATTACATAGTATAAGGTAGGCATTTCTTACTAATCCAGTACTCTTTAATGCATTCATTTTAATGTCTTTCTTGCCTGCAATTATCTATAAAACTCCATCACTTTCCATTCTTTGTGGTGTTATATCATATATAAACTATTCCAACCATTTATGGCTTATAGTTTTGTTAAAAACGCTTAACAGCAGTTATACAGAGGTTCAATGCACCAGCAAATGTACTCTACATGCTTAAATATATAAAAACCATAATCATGCTTCCTAAGTGCCTAAACTTTTTCATCTAGAATAGCTGTTTTTCTATGTTACTCCATACCATTCTTGAGTGGCAGGAAAATGAAAAAATATGTGAGTTGATCTGCCCAAAACAACCAAGAGATGGCAGCACTCCGTTCAACCCAAACTTGACTTGTCATATAACCTATATGGCTGCAGTACAGCAGCCTGTGCAAGTGGGAAATGCAAGGGAAGCAGAGCAGTCAGCCGTAGAGTAAGCCAGGACACGCAACATTTCATCAGTCACTCTGCCTGCTTGTCATGGTGAGCCTGAGAGTCACAGCAGGTATGGACAGTTCTTAACTAAATGGGGAAAAGGAGGAAGTTCATGAAAATTGCATTTCTTCCTCTTCTGGTCCCCTGTTTATTGATGGCAGCAGTATTCTTTGAGCTCCTGGAGCCGTCCCTTGCATTTGAAAGTGTAAGGAAAAATATTGTCATCATGAGGAAATGTATTAAGATAAGGCACATAGTGAACACATTCCAAATTGCATTAATTTTATTTTTTTTAAACCACTGAAATTTTTGCACATATTATCGTGGACCAAATTTCTTGCAGCATTCTTTCCTTCCTCTTTTAAATGCTGGAGTGAACTCCCCCTAAATCTCCTCAGTCTTCATACCCTCCTTGAGAGTGAAAGCTACAAATTACAAGGCACTTCTCTATTTGCCAAGGCCCAAATGGCCATAGGGTGAGAACTTATTGGATGTCAAGTGCTCTGAGTTCTTTGAGAAGACAATTAGTGTTTGCAGAACAGAGTGCTAAGGATTTTGAAATTAACCTTGAAGCAGCCGTGACTGGTATAGTGTAATGGTTTTACATTTTTTGGTCTCCAGAAACCTTCAGATGTTTTTTAAGCTTCCTTACAAAAGGCCAGGCATTCTCTGATACTGATGATCACTGCTGGAACTAGACTCAAATATTTTTCCTTGCATGACAAACATAGATGCATTCCCAAAAGGTAAACTTTCTTTGCACTTAAATGGTTGTGTTTATCTTGCATGTTCAGTAGATTGATTCCAGTCTGGGTTTTGCAGTACATGTTAGGGCAATAACTCCATTTGGTTTTATACTTTTTCCCATACATTCTTTCACTGCCAAAAGGTGGGAGGTTTTAAATTAGCATGCAATAATTATTATGTTGCAAAATCATTGCAGAGATAAAGCACTTGACATTTACACCAAGTCAGCTCCGTAAAATCGCTCCTAATGTTTGACTGAGTCAGGCTCCGTGGCAGCAAAATTACAAAGGTGTATGACCACTAGGGTGTTAGAGCATTCATATACAAAATCCATGTTGTGCTGATTAAATCCCAATTTTTGAGTACAACAAGAATTCCATGGATGAAGTTCTTCACCTTTCATTTCCCACCATTCCTAGCTGCCTTGTCAGAAGCATTTTTGTAGCTTTCTCTCTCCCAAGCCACTCTTCCAACACAGGGGAAGTTTGTCATACTTAAGCACAATTATTAGTAACTTCAGTTAACATTGGGAATGCAAAAGAAGACAGATGACTTTTCAGATAAGGCTAAATTAAATATTTCGTTTTACTGGCATTGAAATAGATGCAACTTCTGGGATATTTCAAATGAAATCCCTAATTTATGTCTATTTAGCATGGACAAAGTGTAGTTGATGGTCCCTTTCCCATTACAATAGGCTCTATCTTTTGTAATCCATTAATTTTTCCAAGAAAACATTCCTTTCATCTCACTTTTGAACAAATATTTTGTATCAGATGCCACTCTCAAGAAATCCTCTTTCCAATTAAAAGTCACTGTTTAAATCAAACAGAAAACACTCTGTGAGGAGCTACTCTGTCACACTCTGATCTTTGATTATCGCAGGCTGTGGGGGCTCTGCTGCAAGACAGCCCCCAAGCAGCACTGCACCCTTAACGCCACGTCAGACAAGTGCCTGCTGGACCTGCCTCGGACTTTGCACATACATAGGCTCAGAGAAGTCCAGGAATGCTCTACAGCTTTACCACTCTGGATATAAGCCAATGACAAGCAGAGTTGCTATAAGAAGAAAATGAAGGCCCTTGCATGCTGAGAGAGGAGAAAAGAAAAGGGAAAGGGAGACATTTTTGACAGGATGGAGGAGAAGATGCCTACAGAAGAAAGAAGTTGAGTATCAGAGTGCGCTAGGAGAGCACAGGTGGAACCACGCTTTGGCAGGCTGCAGCACACATTACCCCAGGGCAGCAGCATACACCAGTAGGAGCTGGGCTTCTCCATGCACAGTCTCTCCTAATGTTACTGCTGGATCTTTTATGGACTTCTCTGGAGTGTCTGGATCGTTACCCCCACAACTTTCTCTGTAGTGTCCACCTTCAACCTCTATCCCTTATAAGCTTAACCTGCACATAACACAGTGACCTGAATAATTTCATACTATATATTAAATTAAATATGCAATGTTCACTATCTAAAGTCATGATTTATTTACTTTGGAATATGTGGGGGAAATAGAGGTATTTGAAACAACCTGAAAAGTTCAAGAAAGTGCTTGATTAATATGCTGCTGGACAGAATAAAATTAATATTGCCAATGAAAATACAATCAGGCCAAGCACAAATGAATCTTAGATTGGGCTGGGAGGGACTGCGTGGGCAAAGAAAGGCTTTTGAATTAACTCAGGGGATCAGGAAAAAATATAGGAATGACTGTAAGAAGAGCAATGGGAAAGAAGGAGTGTGTTGGCCCACGTGTCAATGAATCGGCTGTTGGCAGCACATAAATGTTAAGGAGCAGCTTGCAGTCTCTGACTATTTGTAGCCTGATTCCTAAACCAAAGAAGAAATCCAGAGCAGTACTGGATACCAGACTACACCTCTGAGCCATCAGAGCCTTTCACTTGCACTAAGGAAAATAGATTATTGATGCTGGCAGGAACATGTGCTCTAAAAACAGACAAGGAGATTGCAGCCTAATCCAAATCCAAACAGAAGCAAGTTGTCTAAAGCCAAATTCCTTTTACAGTCCCTTAATTTCACTACAAAATTGCTTTCCTTTAAGTTTTAAATTGTGTAGTATCCGAGCCAATCTAGCTAACCCTTGCTTACAAGAACAGCCTGTGCAGGAGTGGACCCATTAAAAACTCAAAAGCCTAATGGCTTACAGGACTCAGGGTGAAATCTTGGCCCCACTGAAGGCAGTAGGAGGCTTGCCAAGGACTTTAGTGGGGCCAGTATTTTACTTCAGCTCTTTACAAGCAGCAGTGTTGCTCATTTAGGAGCACAAAAACACCACTGTGAATTTCCTGAGGCCCAATCACTAGCTTTTGCTGGTGCTTCCATCGTCATCACACGGCTTCACTTTCAAACCCAAAGGGAAGTGAAGCCATATCCTCCCACTAAGAGCCTGTTCCTTTTACATGATCTATGCACGATGTTTAATTCCAGGGAAAAGAGGAAGAAACCCATAACTTTGCGTGTTTCTCTTTTCCCCCTTCCTCTGATTCTCTTGACTCCTTCCTCTGGAGCGTGGTATAAAGAGACTTTGCTGGAAGTGACGGGCTGAGGGCAGCTGGCCCAGCCGGGATATATGGGACATGACATGTCCGGAGAGCGGGCGAGAAGCACACCGAGCTCGGGCTGCTCGTGGGGCCCCCACCCAGCAGATGACCAAGCTCTGACACGGCCCCATCGCCTGGACACGCCGCCAGGCCGGCGAGGTAATTGAAAACAGCGGGGCTTCTGCCTGCAGCCTCCAGTGTGAGTGCTCGGGAGTGTGTGATCATGATCAATAAAGCTCCATGGGAATCTTTTAAAGTCCTCCCAGCCACATCACTCCAGTAACAGATTTGTCAGCTTTTCCATAAACCCCAGTTTTCAAAAGTTTATACGCAGCTTGTTTTCATTACCTTGAGGTGAAAGTTGCCATATAAAATTTCAGACCAGAAACTTTTTTTTCCCTTGCTAATACAAAATACCATTTAAAACAAATTTTAGTCTCCAAATTTAGAGTCCTGGTAAGAACCATGTTATTCCCTGAGTGCTTTGAGTGTGCTGCTCAGAACTCCTGTGTGAAAATCTATTGAATTCAAGAATTAATGAACAAATGGCGAGCTCTTCTGTTGCATTTTTAAACCACTGAATAATATGTCCAGAACTGCCGAGTTATTTTGCTCACTCCCAATAAATGCTGTAAGTCTGCGTCAGGGACTTCTGTGGAAGAAGAACAAACAATGCGCCTCTGTCTCTTCCCTTTCCAGCAGCTGGAATTATGGTTTTGCACCCCTTTGGTTTTCTTAAGGAGTAAAATTTCAGCTTATATAAAGTTGCTATAGCTCCATTCACTACAGTATACTTTGCATCTTCTCTCTGTTAAACAGTTTCTATACCAGAGCCTAGAAATAATTGAACTTCCAGTAAGAGCCAGGACTTCTCCTGTTACAGGCATGAGTCACATTCCAGCTACCTGTACTTACAGAACACAGTGGGAGAAGAACCAAAACTCAGCTGACGTCAGATGCCTGTGCCTCACACAGACAGACAGAACATTTCCCACCTGAGCAGTACTACCTGACCTCTTCATGGCCAACAGTTTCCCTAAGTGCTGAACTAGACCTTTGCCCCTCACAGCACAGTGTCATCCCATCTCTGCTGCTTTCCGACCTTACCAGCAGGAACAGACTGAAGTTGCTGCCTCTCCTGGGAAGGAGAGAGCTGTGAGAGCAGCTGTTTCCAGGTCTGCATGCCTAATGCTGCTATTTTACAGCAATAGATGCCAGCAACCAAAGCAACAGCTAAAAAGCACCCAAAGGAATTTTGTACCTGTGCCTAGCGCCTTCACGTATCTATAGTTGGAAGGATTGAGGCTTCTTTAATTTCACAAAGTTAATTTCACACGATGTTCTTATGAAACAGAATATAGAATGTTGCAGTCTACTATCCTTGGGGATTGACCCAGGAGAGCAAGAACTGCTGTCACAGAGATGAGTTTATCCATGGAAAGCAAATGGATTTATATTTGCTAGATCTCCAGTTTGTGAAAAGTCCATCCAAATGTCATATGACTATGCTAATCCTGGTGGAATGAACATATTCTGGATATTTTCTTGATGAGAAGGTATATTTCAATTATTTTTGGCATGACCTATGTATGCCTAGGATAATTTCATCTTAACAACGGATTTTTGCTGGTGAAAGAAAGCTTGGAAAAATCAGAGGAGAAAAAGATTTCTTTTTTTCCTAAGCAGTGCTTAGAAAAAATTATCCATGTGGATATTGAACCGATTAGTCGTGGGAGAGTTTTCTGTATGGAAGGAAATAATACAAAATATTTGGGAAAAGACAACAGATGGAAGGAGCCTTCAACAAAATTTAAAATGTATTAATAGTGTCATTACAACAGGAAGCTGAAAGTATATTGGCAACTATGGAATACCAAGTATAAATACAGTACATTTGAGTCTTGTTTCTTAAGAAAATGAGGCTCTTACGATTGTGCGATTGTGTACTTATAAATGACGTCTTTATTCTTCTTCAATCATTTTTAATTCTCTTGAGTGAATTAGGAGAACAATAGAGGTTTCAAGGTCAAAATATTTCAGTGAGTGCCTGAAAAGCTTGAAGCCCATCAGGAAGACTAAACCTAAAACTAAACCAAAGCAAAACAAAAGCCAACCCCTCAAAACTATTAGCACTTCCACTGAGGTAAATTATACTGTAAAAATTCATCTGCTTTTGAATGCCAGAAAATCCACAGGTGGTAGTAGACAGTCAGAGCATTCAATAGCTCTGACTTTAAAACAGAAAGGTTTTATTTAAAGCTGTTACCTTATTAGACACCAGAAAATCTATTGCAAACTAAAACACACAGAAGCTCAGAGTAGATGCATTGGCAGGCAAAGGTTACAAGCATGTACTCTGACTCCAAAATTTCCTACAAGTTTTCAGCATTATATATCTTGCAATCTTCACAGGATGCTGGCCAATAGACAGTATCAACAGAAAGCTAAGCTTAAGCTAACTGAAAGACATATAGACCCTTATTGAAAGGATTTCCTTGGCATTAATTTAATGCTGTAGCCAATAGACCATATACCCTTTTCATTTCTTTTAAATTGAGTCCATTTGGAGAGCTATAAATTCTTTGTAAGAAGTAGATTTTCCTCTACTATTATCCTGTTCATAGGCTGTATTTCTTAAGGCTTTCCTCTAAGTAAATCTCATGGAGAGTAAGTCACCTGTTAAAATGATACAAGCCATTTGCAAATGCCTTCCCTAGCTCTGGGAGCCACAGGCAGAAGAAGAATACATTTTAAGCAACTTCCAAAAGAGGCAAGAAGACAAGCTTCTGTTTATTTCATGTATTTCCAAGCTACCACAGGATAGTTCAGCAAAAGACTAGTAAACAAGACCAGTAAACAATTCCCAGATTTCTTCATTGTGATAGAACATTTTCCACTTGTCCCACTTTTCTGTTTCCAACTTACAGCTTTATGCCCAAAGGTATGTTTCTACTGCCATCAGTCTCCTTCATGAGATGGAGTGCACAGAAGATTGAGTCTTCTCTTTCGTTTTCTGATGTAATGGGAAAGTCAGTGCTGCTGCAGGATTCCCAGCCTACCTGAGGTGGGAGGAAGGGCACAGTGCACACAGTCTCATGCAGGGCCAGTGCCTTTGTACATGGCCAGCACCTATCAGCCACCCTGACACTCTGCCAGTGGGCAGAAAAGCAGCAAAAGGAAGGCGAATTTGCTGAATGAAAGAGGGAAGATCGTGTAGTCCAAATGAACAGCAATTCAGACTTTTTATGTACATAACCCCTGCCTTCTTTGTGTTGTCAAGAATAGCAAACAAGTGCTAGTAGTGAGCAAATCCATCTGGTGTCAGTTCCATCTCCCTCAAACACAGATTCTTGGATTAATGTAGCCCCGCGCCAAGTACTTTGACTGGCATAGATATTAAGATTTATTTTCTCGGTTGATAAATAGCCAGAGCAATGTTCCTGTCCTTGTGAGGCTGATGGAAATCCCTCTGAAAGCACTTGTCTCTCAGTATTTCCACTGAAAATACCACAAGATCCCTGCCCAGCCTGTAAAATAGAAGAATAGGAGGAGGCAAAATTGTGTCTTAGGTTTATCTCCTTGAAGTTTTTTCAGAGATTTTTATGGGCATTAATAGCATGCATGCTGAGAAGAAGGAAACCACTCACTCTGCAGCCTTCCTGCTGCTACTGCTGCTAATGAAACTATGAAGAAATTTTCATGGTGTTCATGATCTCAGGCCAAATCTCAGATTTTAAACTACTGTATGTTGTTGGTCTTCCAGTCATGAAAACTTAAAAAAACAAAACAAAAAAAACAAAACAAAACAAATCAACAAAAATGGCTTTACAGTTTCTTTCCTCATGGCAATAGGCCTGGACATTCTTGTCTCAGATCCACCATAAATATTTGATTCTCAAGCCACTCATATTCATGATTCATATTGTTAACAGGCTAGTAGGCACACTTTGGCAGAGGACTCGCCATGTGCCAGCTATTTGGAAACATGAGCACAATGGAAACTGCCTTTTTTGACCATCTAATATTCTATCTTATCAAACTGTAAACACAGCAGAGGTCTTAGGGACAGACTGTTCTTGGCCCACAAAAAATGGAGTAAAAGCAGGGATTTTGATCAGTAAACACAGTCTTTGCAAAGGAGTAAAAGCTCTTGGAATACCTGTCACCTTCCAAAGTGCACTTGGAGCTGGCACTACAACCACTGAATACAGTAGGAGATATGCTGCTCAGCTTATCAAGAATTTTATAACTCCCCATGCAGGAAAAGGTGTAGGAGAGGGACAAATCCAGTGGCAGCATCTGTCCTCTGCTGAAGTGATGTACTGTTAGGTACAACCCATATGAGTGACAGGAGAAGGGACTAAGCACAGCATGCATCTGCCAGTGCTGACACTGAAGAAATAGAGACAGATCAAAAGGAAACAAAGCCTGATCTATATTTCAAAGTCAAAACTGGTGTAGTGCCAAAACTGAGAAGAACAGCTGAGAGCAGCTGGAGACCTTCATTTCTCTTGACCACACTTGGGTTTGTCCTTCAGAGTGCCTTACTGTGATCTGAGCCCTTTCCTGGAACACAGTAAGAGAAGGAGTGGATGGAAGAGATGCTGAAGAATGAGTTGTGCATTGTGGGAAGAGGTCAAGTGTTAAAAAAAAGTGTGGATGAAGGAGGAGAAGAATGACAAATTACCTACCCTGAGTGTCTGTGATTTTATCTTCCTGTGACCAAAAAGAGGAAGCCAAATTCAGAACAAAAAGGGTTTTTTCACTCCACAGAGAACCGCTAACAAGGTTTAAGCCTGGTCCTTCCACAAGGTATTTTATATGCCAGCTGTGAAATATCACAAACACTTGACAAATGTTTAACAATCCAGCCCTGCTATGTTTATCCCTTTCAAACAATACCTTGTTGGGGGCCTGGTTCTAAGAAGCAACTGTGCAAAGAATGTGGATGGGAGGAAAAGCAGCTTGTCAGAAAAGAGAAAAACAATTTTGACAGAAGCTGCAAAATTTCTGTGAACTCTATTCTTCTGCCAACATACGGTGTCACTCCCTGGCAGGTGGAATCATCAGCAGAGAGTACTCCCTAAGCATTGCTTAAATGAGCAAATGCTTCATTTTTCAAGTTCAGTTGTAGCAGAAAACTGCTGGGGAAATTAATTGGTGAGTCTGGATACATCTAAAGCATGAAGAGCCTGCAATCACCTCCCACCATCCAGTTCTTAGCAAATGGCTGTGTTGAGCAGGAAAGATGACCTACCACAGCTCCATGTCAGAGGCAGTGTCTTTGCAAGGAAATATTTTGATGCTTGCTTTTTCTTAGTGGCCTGTTGTCCTGCATAAGACATACTTACAGATTTATTTGATCTCTGTTGTGTAATGAAAGAGGCACGAGAATTTATTTCTCCAGGCAATGAAGCACTAGAGACTCCCTCATTACCTTTAACTTTGAAATTGCCATTGAGAAATTTATATCCCAGCCTATAGCTCCCCAGAGAAAATCTGCATTACTTTTCTTTGCCTTTCTCTGATATGCCTCACTTTTCCTCTGTTGCCTTTTCCCCCCATCAGAACTACTTTTTTATCCCGATGGCTTCAGGTCTGTATATACAATGAAAAGAATGAATGTATTAAAACAGTTTTGGATGACTTAAGCCCTTTTCAGCATTTTCCATATGCATCAGGTATTCTCCCACCATCACATCCCTTCCTTTGTTGGGGCCAGTCTAGTCTCTGAGTAACAAAGGCATAGACATTTGTAGGGAGTTCTATTCAAGGTAAGAACTCATTACCCAGCTGTTGTGTGTGAACCTTGGCAGCCAGCTAAGGGAGATAGAATCAGAAACGTAAATTGAGAAAATATACCTGGATTGAGAGAAAGACATTTTAATGTGTTAAAAAAAAAAATACAAAGGAAAACCAAGGGATGCAAAAGCAACTACATACCACCACCTTCAATGGTAGTCTTTAATAAACTCTCTCCCAGTTTTGCTCCTGAGCAAGGTGTTGCATGATAGAGAATATTCCCTTGGAGTCAGCTGTCCGACTGTGTCTCTTCCCAATCTCTTGCCCACCTCTAGCCTACTTACTGGCAGGAGAAAAAAAGAAGACCTTTGGTAGCAACAGATAATGTGTATATACCATCCAAAGATGATCAAGAAAAACTTGTCCTTTCCAATTACATCTGTTGCTCTAAAACAGTGTAAGACCTTTTCTGCACACCTTAAATTCTCCCTTATATACTTCGGCCATACGGAGAACTTAAGAATCACTGTTCCTTTACCTGCCGTCCATGAACTGATATACTGGTCTATAAGTTCCACTGCCACGCAAGCTTTGCACAACCTCATCTGGATGTATTTTGACTTAATGAAATTCTCTGTCTTACCATGTTCACAATATTCTCCCAACTCTTTACTAGCTGTGAGATCTAAGAAGATAAAGGAGACAGAAACATTGGGCATTAGAAGACTAGGATTAGGAAGAATCCAGAAACCTTTTCTGGAGCAAGCACTGGAGGCTTCTGTCCAGTGAGGCTCTGCATCTGGGAGAGCAGAGGCTGGGGTTGTCCATGCCCAGCTTGTCAACCATAAAGTTCTAATCAGAGATTGGGAAAGAAAGAGATGTTCACAGCCTGGGAGCACCAAAAGGCATCACTCATGGGAGCCTTGCTAAAACCCTTTCCTGACAAGGGAGATTGCATACTTGGAAGACAGATACCAGCAGTGCTACAGCATCCAAACAGCCAGCCAAGAGAGAGAGAGAGAGAGAGAGAGAGATGCTCTGAGAAAGACAAAAAGGGAGAGATCCTGCAGGTGTGTCTAAGCTAGGGAAAATAGTGTGTCCATACTGAACCACAGCAGTAACAGTGGAGAATAAGTGGCAGAACCTGTGCTGTTTCTGCTGGGTGCTCTCACTGGCACAGCAGTGCTGGCAGGAGCCACCATCACCAGCAGTGGTGGAGATTTGCTCTGCAACAGACAAAACTGTCTTCCCTACCTTTTTGAACCCTGAGTTATGCCATGGCTCTGGGGGGAAGCTGTAATCCTTGTTCTCATGGTGTGCAATCTCAGCCAATCTTCCAAGAAGAAAAGCTGCCAGGCTTAGGATGTCAATCTACTGGTGGTATCTGTTTTTGAGTAAAATGACCCATCTTGCTTGAGAACAGAAAATGTGGTACAGAAGAGTAAGAAAGGGTAAACTAAAGAGTAAAGTGCTATATAAAATTTTGTGTTAGTAATGCCAAATGACTCATGGAAAACTTAATAATCACCTCACTTCAGTTTCAAAACAATGTAAAAATGTTTTTAGTCCCACGTCTTCACTTGCTTCCTTCCCCCACCCCTTTACAGAGACCCTGTCTGGTGGCAGGGTACAGTTTCTCTGTGCCAGAGTTCAGGGCCAGAAGGTCTCAGCCAACATTAATTTGAATTTAATACAACACGCCCTGCTGAGAATCTCTTCAGACAGATCTGTTTTGTCCTTTTTGTATTAGACTACAGGTAAGTCTGGAGATTGGATTAACTTTTTTTTTTAATCCAATTTTTTTGAGTGTAGACATTCACTGCAAGCAGCCAAAATTCACAGAAATGCAGTCATGAGTTTTCATACCCATCATTACATACTTGTACTGCATCCAGTACAGAGAGGGATTGGTCCAGCAGGGTTTGTCCAAGTTACCATACTACAGAGAAGAATCAGGAAAGCCAGAACTTTCAGCTGACCAATTTCACTGGAGTCATTTTGGAATTATACAGTCAGTCAAGATCAGCAGATACTTAGATTCTGTTTTATCTGGAAAGAGACTAGCCCTTAGCTGGAGTTCATAAGCCAGCCTTCATCCAGGACCCAGGATCATATTCAAATGAATAGAGGAGAGAGAGCAGAAGAGGAGAGGAAAGTAAAAGTTACAAAGCTCTCAAAAGCCTCTGCATCACCCTGAAATTTCTTTGCAATCTCATATGTGCACGTACCAGATGATGCATTTAAACTCAAATCTTGACTTTCTAGATGATATTTCATCTGAAACTCTGTATTCATTTCATTGAAAAATAAAAACTTGGAAATCATATCAGAAAAAATACACCTTTCTCATGTCAAAGAAAGATTTTGAGTGATCTGACTATAATAATTTGTCAGTGCAAAAGACATATACAAGCAAAAACTGGGGTTTGAATGAGCCAAAATTAAACTTTGTTCTGGTCACTTTGTGCTATAAGGCTGTGATTTCTCTAAACAGCCAAAGTGGAATTCCTGATTCTGCACCACAGAAGGGGAGGAAACCCTGCTTCCCTGGTATCCATCTATTCTGTTCATCCCTATCTTCTCCACTCTCTTCTGCCCAGCTGCCAGCTTTAGCACTTCTCTGCTTGTTGAGGAAACTCATTCAAATCACTAAAAGAGCCAAAAGAAAAAGAAAGGGTAAAAAAAGCAGTGGCCTCCCCTTCCCAAAGAAAAACAAGATTTCTTTTTTGGCAGGGATTTAGCTAGCTTCTCTCCTGGTCAGAAGGATGCCAGCACTGTCTGCAGGGTTGGC
>PYHW01010093.1:3211957-3228438 GCA_013186435.1 Turdus rufiventris
TATCTTTGCATCTGTAGCAACGTACCCACATCTTATATTTCATGTGTCTCTACACCTCTAAAAAGGGATCAACAACAGTAGTGCTAGCTGCAGGTAATTTGTATTCCTAAGCACAAACTAATTTAAAACATTTTCTACAGAGTTCCTGAAAAAAATCAAAGGGATATTCATATTTGGTCCCCTCTGTAAAGACAAATTCACATCTATAGCTGGACATACATGAACAAAGACATTCAGGGTGATGTGGACAGTTACACACGTGGAGTGGATTTTTCTGACCTGGCCTTTTCAACTCTGTGAATGTGAAAGCAGGATAGAGACTAACTGCAGCAAACCTAAAGCTATAGTAATTACTCTATTTCAGAAGTTACCACCCTTCTGAGAAGAGAAGAACAGGAATAGAATCATGCTTAAATACGGCCCATTTTGCTTTGTTCTTCAACACAGTCCCATTCAAAATACTTTGGAATTTATGAGTCTACTGAAAGTGAGGTCTCATAATGTGCACAGCATGTTGCCAGTTAACTTGAATGAGCTTCTCCTCTGCTTTCTGTCTGAATGCTATAATAGATTGCTTGAAAATGGGCCCCTCCTTCTAAAACATATGTATTATGATGAAGTATAAAACCAGTCCTAAGCTGTCCAGGTGGGTTTGTGCAGCTCACCTAACAATCTGCCTTCCAAAATGTGATCTGGTGTCCCTTGAAGCAATTTGGAGCGGTGCATCTCTGCGGAGTTCTGGCCCCAGCCCTGCAGCAGCATGATTCTTTGTCAGCCTTCCAGTGCTTCCTTGTGCAGTTCAAGAGACAAATGCTCGCTTGCTTGTGAGACTGCAATGCTTTGATCTCCACTTCCAGATGGAACCAGAAGTGCCGAGGCACGTAGAGAAAACAAAACCAAATTTTTGCAATCTGCAGGAAAGATGCTTAAGAATAATACAAATATATTTCTATATGCTTTTTTTTTTACAGAATTGTAACCTCAATCAAACAAAAATCTATAAACAACAGACAGAAAATAAGGATTGCAGATATATATTTTTTCCTAATCCTTTTGACATTTAGTTCTCCCAAAGACATAGACAAAGCTTCTTCTGATCTCAGTGGTAGAGGATTTGGCTCTTAAAGTTCAAACCACAAGCAATGCTGCTATTACTCCTGTGATTCATCTGACCCTCCCAGGGAAAAAAAGAGTACCCTGTTCCTATAGCCACAATGCTTACTGTAACTATTTATGAACTGATATGCAGTACTGGAATACCCAACATGTTTTATATGCAGATTAACTCCATAGCACTGGCATACTGAAAGCACTCAGCTGTAAAATTTACTTTTAAAATAATTTATGCAATCTTTTGCATGCTGATCTTTATTTCAGCTGCAGTTTTTTTAAGCTGTAGAGCTTTGTACACCCTGTTCAATTGATTTCTCAATATTAATTCCATTTACAGCATCTTGTATTAGTCACATTTATAAGTATGCAAAACTAGTTTGAGGAATACATTTGTTCTCAATATACTTTCATTTCACTCTTCTCAGAAGTACTGGAATTATTTTTCTCCTCATTAGATCTATTCAAACTCTTTAAGACATAGTGGCACTAACATTTTGAACTTCTTATGCAAATAATCTGATACTGACAAAAAGTGAAAAAAGTGACATTCATAGGAAAAAGATCGTTTGATACTCAACAGTTACAAAACGTGTTATTTTTGCTGTCCTTGAGGTCACTGGGAATGCCTTCCTGTAACCACCACGGTATAAATCTTATGGTTGCTTAATAACCTGCACACATATACTAGTCTCTATTTGTAGAGAAGAAATACAAAGAGTGTTTCATCTGAGAAATCGTACCTTGCTTACACCATGAGCTTAGCCCTGAAACAGATGGGAGAGAGCTCTAAGGCTCAGCACAGATTGGAGCTGCTGCCTTGGGATCCATGAGTGGCATGGCCACCTTCTGATGTCTTGTCCCACTGAATGAAGAGCTGCTGGAGTTGCAAGAGAAGAATTTCACTTCAGGAAGTTGCTATTCAGCTGTTCTGATTCCTGGCAGCTTTCCAGTCTTTCCCAATTTACCATCATTCTCCCCAGAGTAGGCCACCAAAGGCTGAGGAGATCAATCTTGCCTTCCCCTGATAGTCCTGCTGGAGAACAAAGATTTCATCAAGGACATTGACTAAGATCACCGCTTTTCTTAACCATGTCACCAGCAGACAGCCAAGGACTGGAGGAGAACTGAGCCTGCCTTTCCTTCCCAGGACACCCAGTGACCTGCCCTGGCTTTGAGGCAGTGAAGGAGGACCAGCTGTACCAATGTGGTACCAAGGCTTGTGTCCCTGACTGCATTAGCAGGGTTGTGTGGCTTGTTGGTAAACCCCTCCTGTGCCCACCACACAGCCTGACTGGACACGTTTTACCCCTTATATCTTACATACGGGAAGAAGGGGATGACTGAAGGCAAGGACATCAACTGTGATATGTCTGTTCTCAGGACAGGAAGAGACAGTCATTGCCCAGCACTGCTGGGTTTTGTGATTGAGGGTTTTCTTCCTACTTTTTATTAATTAAATTGCACACTCTCATTTTCCTGGTAAATTGCAGTTATAAATAAGCTATGAGCTATTTAAACACTATCATACTAGACATACTTCAGATTTGAAGAACTGATGATGTTCAACAAGTCCTTTGACAGCTGTTTCAAAAGACAGTATTTGAAAGAAACCCACACATCCCCACAGGGGCTTTAGAAAACTAAAGAAATAGACATGTTAGGATCCAGGAGCAGGATATTTTAAAATTTCATCCAAGGCCCAGACCTTGCTAATTTAGTGTACTATGTGCTGTAGTTCATAAGCACCAAATATTAATGGAGAGTTGCTCACCTTTGGATTGATTTTAAGCTAGTTTAGGAGTGTAACAGTTCCTTATCACTTGCCTACATATGCTGGTAGACCAGGAGAATTATAGCAGTATTATAAAAACCTACAGCAATGTTGACATAAATTCCTATAGGGGACCTATGAGGGAATGAAGAGACCATATTTTCTGTATAAACAAAAACATTCTGCTTCTGTCAATAAACCTGTGTTATAAAAAAATCTCAATCTAGTTTCCCTCTTTGAAATGAAGGTTTACACACTGTGATTTTTAAAATCCCATTTCTTCAAATGGTCAAAAATTTTCAGGCTACATAAATAATAGTCCCTTTTGGAATAATAGACATGTTTGGAATTACCTTGAGGATTTTTATTTAGTATCATTATTTTTTTTTCAGGGGAAAATAATAAAAAGTGGGGAGTTAGAAATCCTAAGATACATTCTTTCATAAAAGAGAAGATCATATCTTTTCCCCCAAGAATTTTAAACATTGGGGTTTTTATCTTTTGTTTACTTTGTCATAGTGACCCTAGTGATAGAAGAGTGATTATTATATTATTAAATGAAAGTAACTTACTTTAGCAGTCACTACCACTTTAAGATTTGTATCCATAGTTGTCTGCCTAATTACTGTTGTTTATAACTGATACATCACAGAGATGCAAAAACACAAATGTTACACATGGTATTGACAGAAGTAAACTAGTTTTTTTCTCAATTATTTATGCTCATATCAGTCTGCATTGAAAACAGTGCTCTTTATGCTCTGTGCTTTTTTTTCCAGGGGGATGCAGTTATTGTGATCACAATGAAAAGGAGGCTCTATAAGTCACAAACATTTGCCAGCTTTGCCAGCACATCATTATTACACCATTCAGTGTGCTATTTTTCTTCTCTTTTATGCAAACAATATTCACACTCAGTGGGAAAAAAGTACATTTCCAAGGCATGACTTAAATCCCCCCTAGACCAAAACCCTACATCCCATAATTTTAGAGTTTCAGATATGCATATTTCTCTCATGTCTATGTCTTAGTTAGAGCTGGTAAAGGAACATTGTCGGGGGAGATTTTACCTTTTGCCTGCCTTGACATGGGTAGGTCAGTTTGAGTGGAACTACTTGATCTGCCAGCAGTCAGCTATTTCCCATATTCAAGTGACCTTAATTAAAGTCTAGCTGAAGATGAATGCAAAATACATGAGAATTATACACATGGACTCAGTTTAAAAATTGTTTTAATTCGACCACTGAACAACCAAGCAAAACCAGAATAAATGTGCAGCAGTGCTAACATGCGTGTAGGCATGTTAAATTAGAAAAACATGAAAATTATCATTAATGCCCCTTAACCAATGCCTTACTAGAGCAAAGTATTAAACGTATTATCTGGGAACAATGCTATATACAAGAAGCATAAAGAAATTTCAAACTAAAATAAAGTTCAGACCATCTTTTCATTATCATTTCTTTCTTTCCTCTGAGTAGATAAAAGACTATTTGTTAAATTGAAATTAAAAAAATCTGGGCGCAATTATCTTAAATGTGTTACTTATTAATATGTGAAGCTCTGTGTGGATATTGTCTCTGGAAATGCTCTTTTCAGATCTGGAAGGAAGCTCTGCATTCCAACTCCCTGCAGCCCTTCTTGGGAGGCATGAAATTTTTACTTGTCCTAGCAAACTGGATGGTGTTTATCCATTCCAGTTATTCCAGCTAGTTCTTGCCACCCTTGATGGTTTGCAAAAACTGTTAGAAAGAATACAAAGCAGTGTGGATACTTGAGGCACAGGACTAAGGTGATTGTGGCTTTGTCTGCTTGTGCACAGACTTATCTAGGAGTACTTTGTTCCTCCACATGGGCATCTATCAGAACTCAGCCCTGATGTGAGAGTTTTTAGGGCACGGAATGCAACTACTCCAAAGGACAGTGTGGGAATAATTGTACTGCCATATCTTTCATGTTTGTGGAAGCAAAAAGGCCAGGTGAAGCCAACTTCTGATTCATCTGACTGCCAGGATCTCTCAAAGCCTCACCCTTTTACTCACACAATTCTGGCTAGAATTAACTTCATTAAAGTTAGTCCTATTAAAGCTCATAAATGTATTTTGGGAATGCTGACAGCTTTCTTCTGGAATGGTGGTTTGTGAACAGTTTTCTTCCCATTCCACACACCAGCAATGATGCAATCAGGGTAGGACAAGGTGGTGTCACATGCTGGAAACCTAATATGCATTGCAAATGATAACATCCACAAGTGGGTGAGAAACCTTTCTGCCTCAACTTGTGGACCCTTGGGAGATTCCTGTTTTTGATCTATGAAAATCAGCTAGCTGTGAGAACTCTTTTGTTTTTTGAGGGTAACTTTTAGTGAGCTCAGATGAAAACCAAATTATCAACAATCAAAAAATCTGTGTTTTCCCTTCACACAAACCCCCTGTTATTTAGCCAGTATTTGGCCTTGAGACTGAAGAGCCAGGTGTTGGGGATACTAGGTGAAAGCATTCCACTGTGGTATTTTCAGAGCCATCTTTTGGGAAGAATACATACAGGGATGTCTTCAAATTGAGCAGGGGTTTCCAAAGATAATAATTCAGTAACTAAAGTAGTTGCAGCTACTATTTTTCAATGATTTCTGCAGCTAAAGTGTTCAAGGGTGGAAAGTCTGTAGAACCAAGTGAGAAACTACCCACAGGTGAAACCTCCTCCCATGCTCATGGCTTCTTTCCCCTTCCAGTAAAGGGAAGGCAAATGTTCCCAAATTCCTTCTCTGGGGAGACTGTGATACTTCAAGCAATACTTCATCCACCAACCTATTCAGCATGCACAAAGAGGAAAGATCTTTGGGTAACACACTGTGAATGGATAGAAATACGACTGAAATCCTCTAAGCCTCTTTAGTTTCCCATCCTTACATCGGTCAGGCATAATACACTGCAGCCCACAGTTTTTTTATCATGCTTTCAGCATTCACATACCCAAAATTACTGGTTTTGCATTAAGTTATTATTGGGAAATATTCATCTTGTAAAGAAATTTGAAACCCACTTCTTTTCTGGTTACAATTACAGGAATAAGTTTTTCTTTCCATCATTGAAACATTCAGGAGAATACAAATTATGCTAACAGAGTAACTTTCCCATACCTTGTGGGAGAGAAGATGTTATGTCTTTGCAGGAGCGAAGACAAAACAGAGGAGCAGCTGTTTCATACATAAAGGTACTGAACTAGGTCAGGGCCACTGAATGATGCTAAAAATTACATGTAGTAAAGCAAAATCTTGAAAGTGCATTTTTGGAACTGTTAATTTTATGTGTGAGGGTATTCCAGAGCAACTTGGTTGTCTTATTTATAAAAGATACCTGAGGGTACCTGCTTTTTAAAAGATCTTTATTCAATAATTTAGAAATCAAGTATGTTTTAGGCTATCCAGCCTTTTTAAACTTCTAGAACTGCTGGTCAATTTTACATCTAAAATAAAGAATATGGTATTCAGCTAATTAATTTCATTTATTCAAAAGTTTATTAATTACTTTTATTTAATGCATTCAAAATTTAATTCATTACTTCAAAAATTGTTACATCTTATTAATTCAAAATTTGATAAATAAAAGCAGACATAGAATTTTAGCCAAAGCAGTTGTGTTTGGAAATGTTGAGGTCATTGGAAACGGCACAGGCTGTTGCACCATGGAACAAAAAAAACCAACATGGATATGATCTTGTACATAAACCTCCTACAAACTTCAGAGATTAATTTGGTTACCTAATTGCAAAGGATAGTTCTTCAGGTCTGTTTTTCAAAACATGGTAGGGAGGGGGATACCTATTTGTCTCTAAGATGTGAATAGATAGCAATTGAGTTTTTTTAAATTTAGAACAAGAGAAATCAAGTATCTAATGTTCTTTGTGTTCATAACTGCATAGAAAATCTCATTAAACATTACTCATTTGGGCATTGTTGTTTATTTCCTTGGAGACAGCATCAAATCTTAAAGTACAATTGAAATCAATGACAAAACCTTCATCAACTTCCAGGAAAAACAGTTCAAGTCTATAGTGAGGTAATGAGTTTTTCTTTTCAAAAAAAACCAAAAAACCCAACACAAAACACATTTTTAAAAACCTGAAAAATATAGTCCACTAGTAGCTTTGGGTATTTCAATGTCTCCACTCCTCCTTTGACAGATAAATCAACCAACTCACATAGATTTTAGTTTTGAAGAAGAGTGGTAATTGAGTAATTGCTAAGGGGGAAATAACAACAAAAGACGTGGATTATGGCCTTCAGCTGAAAGAAGGATTCTGTAGCAAGAAATATTTCTGACATCATCTTGGGTTTATTGGAAACACACAACACACGCACAAGCACACACCTTAATGAATTTTTGACCAGGACAGAATAGAAAGAAGTGTAGGGATGAAAATTTCTATTTAAACCTGCTGAGCTCACCAGTTTGGGACAGACCAGGGAGATAAACCAGAAGAACTTGTAGACATGACATTGCAACAGAATGAAGCTTGGCAGAGGGAGTTGTGGGAGCTGCCATCATAAACTTGTCCCATAATTGAAGTGTTCATCAAATGGAAACAAGCACTGAGAGCAAAAGATCTGGGTCTTCAAGTTGGTGTCAGTGTGACAATGAACTTAGAGATGCTTCCATAAAAAAACGATGTGATACTGGGACATACACAGGTATTACCTTGCACAATTCCCTTGTAGAAGACTGGCACAGTGTGAAATAAAGCATTCAGTTCCCAGAGAACAACGACTTTGAGTTTGAAACAACATACTGAAGGAATAATGAAAGACTGTTGAAAATAAAAAAGGTGATTAAAAGAGTTTTGCATTGTCATGTTAAGCAAATCTAAGGCCTGAATAGAAAATGTCATTTTTTAATAGACACTACTGAGACAAAAGCAAGTCATAAATATATTTAGGATGGAGGTGAGATTTTTTTGTCCTTCCAGAACTGTGTTTTTGGAGCAACTTGTTTTTAGATTAGTCGTTATAAATTTGTGCAAGGATTGCATGACAGAACTACAAGCAACATAAAAGAATGGGTCTCATCAGCACAGAATGTTCCTTTCCTTGTGTTGCTTGGTTTTAAAAACATGATTACAGAAAGTGCTGAGGGAAAAAAAAAAACAACAAAACAAAAAAAGATTCCACAAAAAACAACAAAAATAAACAAACAAAACAAACAAAACAGCCTAACAGAACCAAAACCCAAAAACCCCACAGCAAAGAGGTCTAAAACTCATTGAGCAGACAAGAATTGTCCTCTAGCAATAGCTATTTTTATTGTTCAAAATAGGAATATTTTCTTCAGATTGTATATTAGAAATTTCATGAATAATAATCTGATAATAATTTCAAGGAAGGCATATAGATTAACATAAATTTTGAAATTCATTTAGGTTTCAACACAGCACCACCTATTGGAATGAAAATAGTAATGAGTCTGCAGTAGTGAAAACATAGCTGGAGTCAACTGATTAATTTATAATCTTAAAGTGTGGAGGGTTCTGCAACTCGCTCTGCCTTGCAAACTGCCTCTGCTAATACAAATTTGACAGAAAATTCACTCTTCTTTTTTCATGTTATTAGAAAGGAAGACTTTACCACAGTGTAGGTGAGGTACAGTTTTTCTTTGAGTCATTAGATATAACTTGGCACAAAGTAAAGATATTTACATAGAGTTAAAGGAGATAATAATATATTTCCTAGGAAAGAGAGCACTGTGTATGGCAATTTAAATGAGCTGCAGATAGATAGATGCAAGTGATAAAAAGAACGTGCTTGGCCTGTCATTAGAGAACATATCAGCCACATTAAAATACACTTTGCTTAGACTAATCACCACATTATTGCTCTCCCAAATGAGGCGTGCAGGTGTAAAACTGGAATAGAGCAGTTCTTTCTGCTTGTTAATGAGGAGATTGTAACATGTTCCAGATCAGAGTTTCAGGTGAGCAGAAAGCATGGGCACTGAACAACATCCAGAGAGCAAGATGGGACATGTGTGGTTCAAAGGTGTGCTCCTGGGGATTATTCTCTTTTGAGTTCCCTCTGTCCTCCTTCCTTGTGAGAAGAGTTCTCCAACATACTACTCCTGGAATTTTTTTTCCTTCTCACATCTCTAGAAAGAAAATTATGAGGAAAATGGCTGCTTTGCATGGATGTTACACTGACAAAGTTTGAAATACCTATTCCCATACCCATCCTCTGTGGCTGCTTTCCCACTCAGCCTGTGACTCCTAAAGCAATCCAGAGAACAGTTGTAAGATGTGTGGGGCAAAAAAAATATAAAGGCCCGTTCTGTGTCTCCCTGAAATGCTAGGATGCAGAAGGGTGATGTAAAAAATATGTTGAAGTCTCCTTGGAGTAAACAGCTTGTACTCAGTTGGCCAGGAGAGCTCAGAAATGCTGCCGACCCCATCTTTCACAGTGATGGAGAAAACTGTACACTGCTGAGCTGGTGTGTGGCCCCATCAGGGACAGACACTGGAGTGCTTTTGTCAGGCCAGGAAAGCAGTACTTCTGGATCAGGTAACTGGAGCTTCTCCAAGCAGGATTCACACAGAGGGCAGCACTGACAGCCATACAGAGCTGCTGTGGGGCACAGGGCACTGACAAAAGCACACAATGGCTTGGGCTGGAAGGGACCTTAAAAATCTTCTAGTTCCAATCCTCCTGCCATGGGCAAGGACATAGTCCACTACATCAGATTGCCCAAAACTTCATCCAATCTGGTCTTGAATGCTTCCAGGGATAGGGCACCCACAACTTCTCTGATTCCAGGCAGAGGCAAAGAGCTCACCCCTCCCTACACACCTCAAAAAAATAGTTCTTTTTTATTTCTCACAAGAGTGTCAGGACAGATACCAATTACAAAAAAAATGGTGCTGGGGAAAGTAGGGGTTGGACGGGTGAGTGTACAGCAATAAATTGTTACAGCATTTACAGCTGGCCAAAGGGTCATTCAGTATTCCCAGTCACAGACCTTGGCATGCCAGGAAAACACATCCCAGCACCAACTCCCCTTACTACTTACTGTACCCTCAGCTGGATGAGCTGATAGGATTTGGAAAGGACTTTGGATAGGACTGCTGCCACCTGGCATTAAGGACTTCACAGTTGTCCCAGGCTGCTTTAGGAGTTTAGGATGTCTCTGGAAGCACTGAGATGGAACTGCTCTCTCCAGGGTAAGACTGGTGCTAGAGCTGCTTAAAGAAAAAGAGAGGAATCGTCATCTGCATGCCTTCCCATCTTTCTTGAGCTAACCTCAAGTTAGCTGAATCCCAACCAGGAAACAGGATAATCTTATAATTTTAATGATGAAGATTCTTAGATTATTAATTGCTTTCTGAAAAATAAATGCTGGCACACCCACCACTGTAGCAGAGAGTATGCATAAACAATTACAAATACCACAGTCCCATTTGGCAGGAACATCCACGTCAAATAAGACTGTTCTTTTGAAATTCATTAACATTAAAACAACGGTGTTCAAGAACAAAAGCAGAACTGTTGCATTTCATTAGTACGGCTATATTATAGAAAATGGATATAAATCTATGATTCACACTAATTAGAGGATACCAGTTCATGATTTAGTGCAAATTTACACTTTTTTTTGTATAGAGTTTGACATTTGAAAGTCTCGCACCTTATTTAGAGTCAAACAGCCATGAGGATTTACATTCTGTAAATATTTTTCTTCTTATTTAGTTGTTTGAAATCTTCACTTGCCCTCTGTTCTCATCCCTTGATAGAGTTTACACAACTAGAAGGAGATGTCAAATGTGTGATTTTTTTTTTTAAAGAGACAAGAGCCAAGCACAAAGCTAGTAACAATGTGTGGGGTTTAAGAGCATGAAGTTCAAAGTTGTCTTATTTTAGACATCTCAGTCATCAACTTCTCACAGTTTTGCTGCAGGACATGAGCTCAAAAGAAAAACCTGGAATAGTTTTTAAATAGTGATAAAATTGGAATTGAGGGAAATTATCATATTTTTTAAATCCTTTAAAAATTCTTTATACCCACAACCCTATTCTTTCTCCTTTT
The DNA here is from genome assembly GCA_013186435.1 of Turdus rufiventris. Lineage (NCBI taxonomy): Eukaryota > Metazoa > Chordata > Aves > Passeriformes > Turdidae > Turdus > Turdus rufiventris. Next base: position 3,222,908 of record PYHW01010093.1, read on the forward strand.
TCACACTATGAATAGCAATATGTTTCCAAATGGCCACCTAGGAGCTTTCAAGGGAAATATAATTCTGATTGTGAATCTTCTGTGGCCTACCATTTCTGCAAATTTGTTCATTAGTTTCCCTATAGAATCAAATAAAAAAATGAAGATGGAAAATATATTTTCATATACAAATAACAAGCATGATGAATCTTTATTGTATTTGCATTGGTTAGTTGTGACTTAGGCTTGGTTTTAAGATCTTTATCATTGTGTCTCCAAGAATTTCCATGTTCTTATGCATATCTCAAGGTCAATGTCAGTCTATAGCAGTGCATTTGCATTAAATCAGATTAAAAATTAACTTTCTCCTATTTATTTTTATTTATCTCATAAGTTTTCCAAACTATCTGAAATAAAATTTCCCAAGAAATATACTTCGCCATTTGCTATAGTGTAGCAGGTAGAATTAAGCTGTATGTGTGCCTTCATTATTGTAAAGAGTGATTTCAGAAAAGATGTCAACTGAGTTTCACCTCACTCTTTTAGAAAGACACATAGTTTATGCTACAATATGTATGAAAAATATAACAGTATTCTCACATCTTTGATAGATGATACGTTTGTTGATGGGCATTGATCTGAAAATAGTTTTTTAAAAAAGCCTACAGACTCCAGATTTTTTTTTTTTTTTTTACTGCAATGCTACAGCACTACATGCTGTTAACCACGAACTGGTAGAATAAAGAAAATATCTGCATGCTTGCACCCTGATATCTGAAAATTTATTCTTTCATTCTCCTGATCTGAAGAACTGTCACATTAGTGATGCATTTTTGCACTAAGCTGTATTCTTTGGATTGTTACACTAAAAACTACTTTTTCAATTTTTTTTTCCTGTACTGGTTGACAAAAAATCCCATGCCTTTGATCCCTGATTTCTCTCTGTAGTATTTGGACTCTATGCATCCAGAAAAGTTGCCCGGCTAGAAATACAGTCTGACTTTCAAATGGACTGAATATTAGCCACTCCTACATCATGGATATTGGTGAGTACTCAATTTTTTACAAATTGGGCCATTTGTGGTAAAACCCATAGGCAGTCTGAGTCAAAAAATTGACCCAATCCTTACTTTGAAAGACCTGACAAACTGCCAACCCTCCCTAAGTTCCAATCATTGTACTTTCTAAGGGAGACAGGGGAGGGGGAAGCAAATGGCTGATTTTCCAGCTGCAAAAACCTCTGGTCACATCAGCAGGAAAATCCTGGCTATGGGATGTTATCCTGTGTTACTGAGTCATAGCACTGCTAGTTTTGCTTAAAGACTTTTCCAGGGCTGCACCATGAGGGCTGTTAACTTTATTTCTGACCTTTGAATTATTTTTAAAAATATTTCCATTGAAATTGCATTCACTCCTGAGCATATTGTATTTACAGTGCATATGTACATATGTATCACTGAAACAGGTGTCCAGAGACACTGTGGAGTCTTCATCCTCAGATATGTTTACAGCTCAGCTGGCCAAGACCCTGAGCATGCCAACACAGCTGCAAAGTTGACCCTGTTCTGAGTGGGGGCTGGGACCAGATGCCCTCCAGACATCCCCTGCAGACAGAATAGATTATTGGATGATTCTGTTGTTCACTGTCATGGTAGCAAACAATGCAGGTGCTTCCTTTTTCTGCCATGTAGTTAATAGTTTTCTCATTATGTTATTACCAAATTCCAGTGTAATGAGATTTCAATGCTTTTTAGTATTTTAAGTAGGTACAGGAAATAGAGGAGATCATTTGTTAAGAAGCAATATCATCCCTAATTAACTTTGTATACTATTTACATGCTAATTTGTTTTAAGTGTTTTTAAATGCAAGCAAAATATGAATTGAAATTACAAAGTACTGGGTGGAGCTATTTACAGTCTTCATCAGATCAGAGACTATACCTATCAGTTCTCATAAGAATTTTACATTGGATAAATTAACCATTGATACTGCTCAGCTTTTACTACAGCAGGTAATTGCCAAAGTTCATTTCTAGTCCCAATGTTTTTTGTCTGGAATATAATCTCATGGAAATTGAGATCTCCTGGGCAGTCCAATGAACAAGACATGGGAGTCAAAAGCTTTGGCATGTTCATATCTCTGCCATTGAATAAGCTCATTCTTAAATCAGGCTTGGGCTCAATTCAAGGTTTATTATATCCAGGAGGAAATTTTATATTGACTTCAGTGGACTTTTTCCTTTTTGCCCACTCATGTCAGCTGTGATTCTGAAAGTCTCATGCAAGGAAAAATGTTCATTTTTTTAATCTTTAAGAAAATAGTAGGTGCTAAAGGCAACCTCAGTGAGGATAAGGAATAGGATTGCATAAAAGAACAGTGATCCCTATTCATGCATTGTGCAATGTGTGATGCCTAATGGATGGGGAGGGAAAACCTCTTCTCTCCAGCTAGGTTTTCTCATTAAATACTCACCAATTTGCTTCAGAAGGCTCTCATGAACATTTATTGTTTACTGTCATCATTGTTGTTGTATTAATTGCTGTTAATTACAATACTATCGTAGCAATGCCTGCAGCAGGGTTTACTAGTTCAGGGAAATATGAAAATGATGTTCAGTTCCTACCTGTGGGAGCAGGATTGTTTCTTAGTTGTTAAGAGAAGTCTCACAGACTGTTAATTCCACCTGTCTTGCAGGCAGGGAAGCATTTCTATTTGCTTTGGGGTGGGTTGGTTTGGGCTGTTGCTTTTCTAAGAACTCGGCGTTAATAAAATTCATCCTGCAGGTCAGGAAGTCCTCCTGCAGGCAGATGGAATTTAAAGATTATCCAGAAATACCGTCCAAAACTGCCTGTATCTGGCAGGGATGTTGATCACAGTGGGAAAAGGAGATCCTATTTATGTCTTCCTTGCTACATAAATTATGGAATATATACAAACCAAACCTCAATTTCTGCAAAACTCTTGCAGGTCTGTGTTTATGAGCACATAAACCATCTGTTGAGTGTTTGCAAACTAAACACCTGGCTTTTTATAGTACAATTTAAAATCAAGTTTCAAAAAAGCCTGTGACATCTAATGAAGCTGCACAGACTCTACAAGAAATGCAAAATAATTGCATAATTACCGAAAATTCCTGCAAATCCAGACTGCATTTTCCCATTTCAGTTTAATTCCTATGTTGAAGTAATTAACTGCACCTTTGCAATGAAAACTTTGCAAGCAATTCCATTTTTTCAGGTGTTGTATCATTTTTTGTGATCTGTGTATCTTCATTGAGGAATAACTGAAATAACTGTACATAAAAGAAAACCAATTTTACCAATAAGTAAATACGTTATGTACTCTGGATATATCATGTGAGTGACAAAATGACATATTTGCTTTTTCATTCACAGAAAACATCTCCAAGTCTCTGCTTATATCAGCAAAGACTTTCCAGCAGTGAGGTGGTTACTAGCTTTCCGTATAAGACACTGTTTGGCATGGAAATGTTGTTTGGTCTCACAATTGACAATGATACTCAGAAACTCAATCTCCAAACATTGAAGAGGTTAAAATAGATTTTGATGTCCTCAATTAGGATAGCTGGACACAACAGAATCTCACAAGAGCATCTATTTGTATTTTTGATTGCCTAAACACATTCTCCAGACTGGCCTTAAATCAACAAACAGATTGTTCTGCAAAATGATGCTAAGTCTTTTTTTCAGAGTGAAATCAGCCATGAAAATTCTGGCACATTTCTAAATATGTTCCACTGGATTCTTTTTGTAGCAGTAAATTTAGTTTTAACAGGTGCCATTAAAGCTTGTGCTGTTTTATGAGGAACATGTTGGTCAGCTCCACTGAAAATTCATGACCCACCAAGAGTTTGTCAATCTTCAGTGTATTTGCTCTCTGATGAAATGGAAACCAACCTCTTTATCAGCGAGTACACCTGCAGATATATAACAAAATTTAATGAAAAAATCATGTCATTTGAGAATTTAAAGTAAAATTTTCTTATGACTTAGCTTATTTTTACTATATCCAGTCAATGCAATAAAAATGTGTCATCATCCAGCTGCATCAGAACTTTACTAATAAATGGCTGTAACTGCCTGATGATGCACGCAAGGAATTTGGTTCTGTTCCCATGGAAGTCAAGGGGAGTTTTGCTACTGACTACAACAAAGTATCTTGTCCTTGTGTGAACTTAACAAATGTGTTATTTCCATGAATAGTCCGCACCATGTTTTTGATGACTATTTGGTTTACTCATATTTGATTATTGGTCATTTGAAACTTAGATGTTAGACATTGGGATGCAGTTTCTTCTTTGAGCTAAGTACTTTGTGCAGCCACAGTAAGAGAAATGGGAAAGATATTGGCACATTCGGGGCAACTAAGAATTCATCTGCCAAAGCGGACTCCCCAGCTGGTGAAGGGAAAAACAGCTGACTCTTATGTCTTGCAAATATCAAGCCCAGGACATGGTGTTAAAAAGCCAAATTCAAAGTGATTCTACTGATTTTTAGCTTTTAAATGGCCATGAGGAGTACCAGCAGTGTCTGCATGTCTCAGAGTCAACACTGCATAAACAAAAGCCGTAATGCATATTGAAATCTGTGATATCAGCTCTCTTAGGCTGAGTTGGCTCCTGAGTTTGAACATCAGGATATCAATTCTTCACCATATCAATAGAAAATGCCTTTTGAATAATATTTATAATGCTTTATATAGATGAGTGTCTCTGACATCTCAGGGAACATCATCTGATTTTCCATGCAACAAGGAGCAAAGATGTTTTCTGATCCTTTCCTGATAAAATACAGGAAAATCTTGTCTCTGGCACAGAGAGGGGGTACTTGAGCCCTGGAGATATTCAAATATGTTTGCCCAGATGTTGGAGTGAGAGAGGTTGAAGAGGGAGGAATGCCAATAACTCATATTGTTTCACTGAAAACCTTAGACACAGAGCTGCAAGCCACAGTCCCTGTGTGATGTGCTCCTCACTGGTGCCTACTTCCATTCAACATCTTTTAGCCCATGAGTGCTTTTCCCAGACTACCTCTGGCCACTTACAGCAGCAGTGCTCTGTCTCCCCATGACTTATAGCTCCTTCCAAACACTGAGTGCTAGTAAATGGTGATGATGGCTCTGAGCAAGCTGTTCAGAGTAGGAAGGTGATAAAGAGCAGCAGGCACAGCAGCACCACGGCAGGAGCAAGCACAGGCTCCTCTCCCCTTCCTCATGTTCAGCTGGTTCATGTCCCTGCTGATGGCTCCTGAGAGCTCCCCCATACCCTGGTGCTTGGAGACAATTTCAGCTTTGAAGAGGCTGGCCCACTGAGGCATAATTTTGTGTTTCTGCTTACTCATTTGTCACTATGGGGAAATTTTCTTATTCTCAGGAAAATATGTTTCCTGCTTAAGAAAGTACGTAGACATTGGTCAGCCACACTGATGTGGCCACTGCAATTTAGGAAAGTAAAGCAAAAAAGCATTGGCTTCTGGAGCATCATTCCACCTTGCCCACACACACCACAGGAGTTCCCATGAACCCCTGCAAC
>PYHW01010093.1:3228488-3247872 GCA_013186435.1 Turdus rufiventris
TCTGCTTCAACTGCATTGCCTGTGCAGAACCACCAGTTCCTTGGCTTCTTTTTCACTGTCCTTTTACAGAAGCTTCCTCACACTCATGAACATGTGTTTCTAATCAGAAAATGCTCAAGTAAAGACCACCTGCCTACAAAGAATACATTTTTTCCCAGTCCGAGTGGGCGTCTTACAGACAGGTTTTAGTACACAGCAAAAAAACAAGCAGAACAATGAAGTGAAAGGGAAGCTTTCTTCTAGTGAAAATCTACACTGTTATCTGACATATTTGTTACAAAACTAGGAGACAAGGCATTTCTTAATGACCACTCCTGGTGAAAATGTAATGAATAAATAACTTAATGGGAGAACACAGTAATAAGAAACTTGTCATTTGCTTTGGTGCTTTAGTTTACTTTGGTTTGTCTAACCGAGATGTTTTTTTAAGAAAAACAATCTGAGTGTACTCAAATATGGAAATAAAAGTTTTTCACAACAGCTGATTTTCAGTATTTTCTGAGCCATCCCTAAACAGTAAGCAGTTTTAAAAAATCAATGCATTTGGTTCTAGAACTCTTTAAAAGTAAACCACAAAGACTGGACAAAGAAGGTAATTGTGGCTTATTATACTGATAGCAGGTGAGCCAGATTTTAAAGTGCTCTAAGTGGGAATCTCAAAGAGTAGGAGTCCAATCCCTTGCATTTGAAGCTTGATCCAAAATGAACTTGGTTTAATGATTTCTGTTGACTTAAGTGGACACTGGGTCAATCTGATCTGCTCGAGTACTTTCAGTTTCAAACAGTCATGCCTTGAATAATGTGTTTGCACTGTGATGGTGATGGAAGCTTTACCTGGCTGGACCATCAGCATAAAANAAAATAAATACATAATCAAAACCACCAAGAAAAAGCTCTCTAATAGTAGAAAAAAACCTTACCAATTAAGTGATGGTCAGAGCCAATGACACAGTGGTGGATATCTATACCAATGCCAATCAGCACCTAAATAAATCAGCACATGGAAAATAGCCCCTTCTCTCACAGTGGTTCTCACCATATGTTCTTTTATTCTAACCAGAGAAGTTTGGGATGAAGATTTCTTCCAGTCCAAAGGGAATCTAAGGAGCTCATCACCCAGAAACAAGAGAGGCCTCTGCAGTCTGAGGCTGCACTAGGCAGCTGCAGAGTGCTGTACAGGCAGCGTGCCACACGAGAGTCCAGCAGGAGACCCAGCAGCAAGCCCAGCCCGCGAGCTGCTGCTGCCAGAATCAGCTGGAAGCTGACAGGTCAGTGTCCTGCAGCTGCCACGCACATCCTGCGTGTGCACAGAGGTGGCTGAGGGTCACTCTCCACAGCCAAGGGAGTGTGGGAGGAAGGCGAGCAGTGACTTCACCGTCAGACCGCCAGCCGTAGGAGGGGGTGGCTGCAGAGCAGGGCTCATTCTCACACTACACCACATGCACACTCAGACTTGTGAGCCAAATTGCTTTCTAACAGCTCTAACAGCTATGCAGTAGATACAAAATCCATGCCTTAGGAAAACATCCCTCTCTGTGCAGAACTTCACTGTTTTTACATTAATGTTACCTTATGCAATTCTTGCCGATGGTAACTCTGTTAAAAGCCCAAGGCCTGGGGATGCAAAATAAAGCAGAAAGCTGAACAGAACCATGTAATCAACAAATAGTAGTGCTCTGTGGCTTTTTAAAGGGAGAGAAAAAGGGTTATATCTTTAAAAATTTTAAAGGTCCAGACCATTACTCGTTTGCAAAACTGATCTCTGTTCTACACTTCCCTCTTTTTAAAAGTTGAACATTCACACACCTTTCTTCTATGAAACTTTTTATTCATGACAATCTTCTTAATTACTTTCTGCTACACTTGCGGGCCTGAGACCAATGGAATAACAAAAAAACGTAGTTATAAAACCGAAAACAATCGTAATCCAGTGGCTGCCTGTGTTCTTCCACCCAACAGTTCTGAAAAGATGGAATTCTAACAAGCTCTTGAGGGTTCATGTGAGTCATGCAGTGTCCACAAGAGTTCTCAGAAACTGCCTGTCCAGGTCTTCTACATGCAGGAAAAGGCAAGAAAATAACGTGGGTGGACACACATACAAACACGTTTGCTCCTTAATCACCCACGCAGTAGGGATAAGCAGGTCAAGAGATTCTTTGTAAATGGAAAATGTTGTGTACTTAATTATGTACAAAACCTCAAGTAGAATACAAGTTTCTTTAGAACCAGCTGTGACTTCCTGTTCATCCAGGTCTTATCTAAGCAAATCAGAGCTCTCAACTTCAAGCAAGCAGGGCTGGAAAATTAAGGGTGATTGTCTATTCACAACACTTCACATTGGACTTGACGACTTTATTTCAGACAGATATGGGGAGAACAATTCCTACACAGTAAATGAGAGAACAAAGGAAGAGGTGAAAAATGTCTGTACTAAAAATACTCTGAATCACCCAGGTAACATAATTTTGAGCACCTAAATTCATACAGCCACTTTTTATTTACATCACTCAAAAATACTTCTAAATAACTAAATTTTCCTTTTATTTAGGGTAAAAGCAGAAATCAGCTGCCAGATACTGGAAATGATGGTATAAACAAGTTCTTGAGTCCAGTTCTCTCTTTGGACTGGCACTTGAGCTTTGGGTTTTGCAGTGCTTTCTGGAACCAAAGTTATCTAATGCTATTCCATTCTGGCTGGATTAAGTAAAAATGAGTATTTTTCTCCCATCTTCTGCATTTCAGAAAAGTTTCAGCCAAATCTCCTAACCTCCTATTAATTATATACTCAATGTCTTTTTGACAGCTTCTAACAGAGGTCAGCTGAGCTGCAGTTGTGAAATATAGGTGAAAGTAAATAAACTTATACTCAAGACTTGGCATCCTTCAGCAAACTTGCTATCTTTTTCTGCTTTTCACCAATACCCATGGTGACACCTCAGTGTCCATTTTTGACCATGCAGTGCCATCTCTGCCACTAAAAACTGACCCAAGCCTAAGACTTATGCAAGGATTAACAGGCTGAGCCTCTGATAATGCTACCAGGATTTTATTTCTTTCTTGACAGATATAGCAATGTTTGTCTTAAACTGTATATCCACTCCCAGATTTTTTTCTGGTCCTTTGAACATAAATCTCCCAAATTCTATCCACTTGAAGGGTTTTTAAATTACTCATCTTAACCCAGGAGATAGCATGATTCAGAAAGAGTAGAAAAGTACTCAGAAAGAGTAGCCGTCTTCAAAGTTTCTTCAGGAAGTCTCCCATATTTGGAAAGATTTCCTCAGCATCTACCTCAGGTATTTCATAAATAGCATAGGCGCTCTAAAATTTCCATATTGTGATAACAGCAGTGGTTGATGGCACTCCAACAAATTTTTTGAAGGCTTTGGTCAAAGCCCAATGCTGCAGCCAGACAGCTGCCACAGCTGGCATAGAGTTTCACTAGCAAAACCCACAAGTGTTTTGTGATCTGTCCAAATGGTAAAGTGACTTCCCATGCAATTATGGAAGGACTTGAAAGTCCAATGATAAAAGTTAGACTTTCTGTCTCCAACTGGCAGTAAATCTGTCGTGTCATTTGACTATTCTCCAGAGACTGTCACAGTATGGGTCAGAACTATCCCTTCTCTTACATTGCAGATAAATTGCTGCTCAAAATAAATAAGCAGCATGGAGAGCCAGGGAAGCTCTAAAATACATGGCTCTCTCTCTCAGTACCAGACAGCTCTTATTCTTGGCAAACTATATAAATAATTTGAAACTGTTAAAGAACAAAGAGAAATAAAGTTGTTAAAAGGTGAATGAAGGCACACATGCTTTTAGACGTTATGTTCAGAAAATATGAATCCTTTCACTATTCATCCTATGTTTTATTCAAGACAGACACGGTCTCTCTATTCTGCTACCATCAAAATGCCTATCTGTAGTCCGAGCATGTGCTTTCTTTTACAGAAGGCCTGTGATGCTTTGAAGTGCCTTTGTTGGCTTATCAGTATTAACTGTGCAAGAGGTGAGGCTGTAAACAGCACTTGCTAAATCACCTCTCCAGAAAATTCTGAAAGATGACTAAGTTCACTTTACCACTTACTACATCAACATAAACAAACATTTTTGAAAGTCTAAATATCTTTCTTACAAGCATATTCCAACTAACTCGATTGGCTGGTTCTGTCTCTGTACCCATAAAGTAATTATCTAACGTTTTAGACATTAGTCACTAGCTTTTATATAGGCCCTTCAGATGTGGATAGTTTTGTCTGGCTTAATGAAAGAGGAGGTTCATTCATAATATTACAGTGGTAAAATGATGTTGGCCTATCATCTAGACTCTGTAATTTAACCTCAGGTTTTCCTCTGAGAACCTTAGGCACTCACTTTGTATTCATACGTTTTGGTCTAGATACAAATCTTGGTCTTTAAAACTAATTAACCTCTTTCAAGAACTGTATTATTTCAGTCTTCAGTGTCTGGTAGATTCTCATGTAAAGGTTTGCCCCAGTTTCCATTTAATTTTTTACATGAGATTTTCTGCCCAAGAAATTCACATGGGTCCCTTGAACAGAAGGACTAAAAAAACCCTCTGCTCTATATATATATATTTTTTTTTTATCTTATTATCTATTTTAAGGTATGTTTTAGCATTTTTTTAACTTTTTTTTTTATGTCAATACTATGGCTGTGACCAGGATCAGCTGTGCTATGCATAGCTGATACATACATTCCATATAAACTGGTAAACAAATGTGAAATGCAAATCTTGCTCTTCACAACTTGAATATATAATTATATATGTATGTCACTAGTTGGCAAGGCTCTACGTTCTTTCCTTTCAGTCATATATGTCATTTTGCAGGACAAGAAAGTTCTTTACTCCTTCCTCTTCATACTTGGCCTCCATATCATTGATTTGAGAAGATGATTGATGGGCTGCTTTGCATTTGCTGGCTTAATGTCTAATCTTGAGGCATTTCTTGCAAGACGCCACTTACAATATACATACTCATCTCTAGAGTGAGCTAGGTCTTTCAGAGCAGAAAAATCCTTTGTGAACTTGAGACTCTTCCAGCATGTATTTTGTTTACTAGGGTAGTTTGTTATCACCTCGGTCCTAAACACGAGCCTTGCAGTATTCTTCAGTTCTCCTTCTATCCTTAACACTAATTCTATTACAGAAATATTAAATTCTCTTCTGCCTGAGCTTTGAAAGTTGTCCTTATTAAAAAAAAAAAATTGTCCCACAGTATATCATTAAAGACATTTTCAGAAAAGCAATACATAAGCTTTGTTGCACACACTGTTATACATTCATTTTGCATCATTATGCAAGTCTGAAATTTGAATAATTTTCCAATAGCTGCATGGAAATGGTACATAGATTTCTGTTAAGTTTTACAAATCTTCAAAAGTCCTTCTCATCAGTAAGAAATTCTGTAAGTGGACAGGGATTTTGCAGATAAGTAGCTCTAGGGAGTAATTTGCTACTCCTGTCTACCATGTGTGTCACAAGAAATTAGTGCCTACATTTTAAAATAAAATTGCAATTTTCACTGGTTGTACTGACTTCCTTAATTTGTCATAAATTTTAATGATTTTCAAGTGTTCCTTGTCAGCAATGTTGTTAATTCTCTACCAGGATATTTTGAGCTGGAAATGTCTGCCTAACTTGAGTATGGCATGACTGGAATGGGAATGGGAGGAAAATAACTACCACTCAGTGTGGTAGGGAGTAAGATTTCATATCTTCGGCTTGCTGAATTCTAAAGTGACACAGATCATGAGTCAGATAACTGTTTTATATGAAAAACAAACTTGCACAGTAGTCTTCCATCTTAATTTGAAGTAAATTGTCTGTTCAGAGATTATGAATGCTATAAACAGCAAGATTTCAAACTTAAATTAATAAAAGGGTTTCCCTTGGCAGTTTTATTCACACAGTTGTACCAGACACACTTTTGCAGGTGTTCTAGATTCAAAACAAATACCTGCAGGCAATGGTTAAAAATGAAATAGTGGTTTGTGTCCATATTTATGTGCATTTGAAGACAGCTGTCCACTGCTGTGTGGAAATGGGACCAGTGACCAGCTGCCACTACTTTATTTCTTCTTCGCAAATATAAATTTCTTTCAAGGTCAAAAATACTATGAATAGAGGAAATGACTTCTGCATTTAATTAAACATTTCTCTACCCTCACATCTTTGACTCACATTCCCATACAGCTAGGAGGATAGCAATGCAACATGAATATCTGTGAGCTAATTGCACTTACATGTCTGATATTTATTAACAGCAATGCGTCAAGAACATACTCACTCAAAATTAAATAGACAATACTTGTTCATTGCCTGCCTTATCTAATAAACACTATTCTTCCCCAAAACTGGACGTCAGCAGGATATCCACATGTAAGTCAAAATCTGTGACTCAAAAACTTTCACCTTACCTTTTAGGTATGTATCAGGATTTAAACCTCACCTCTCCTCTTTGCCCAGCTAGAAGCACCTCAGTAGTGTAAGGCCTGGAATGTTGCATATTCATCCTCCTTCCCTTGCACAATGTCAAGCCAAGAGTCACAAGGATGTGGCATGGTAATTGCTCAAATATGGAGAGGAGTGCTGATTTTTTTTTTTTGAAGGAGTTCTCAAACTCTCAAAGCAGCCAATGAAGTGGTATAAAGGTATTTAGAGAAGTATGAAGTGGAGCAGGTATATTTGTACAGATTCAGGAAAACAGTGGCATAAAACAGGTAGGGTCAGAGAAAATTTTGCCCATGCCTAATTTCCAATGATTTGGAACAATGAGAAGAAACACTGGGCCTAGACAATTTGGATCAAATGCATTGCCAGCCAGAGAATGGAACACGTGTGGCAGAGGGAAATTAAAAGCAAAAGAAAATACTCTAGAAGAATTAAGAATTGATGGAACAAAATGGATATATGCCAAGAAGACAGATGTATGTTCTGTTTGAACCACTTCCAAGTAAGGTACTAACCTACCTAACTTTTTTTGAACTTAGTCAATTTTCTGAATACTGCCTAACTGGAGGATACAGTTATTCATCCAGGAAACCTGAACAATATCACATAATTTATCTATTAAAGCACATTTAAATCCCTCACACCCTTACAATATTATCTGCCAAAGTGATCAAGCTATTATATAAAAGAAAAACATGTAAAAGAGTAAGCATATAAATTGACATGTGATTTGAAAATATTTACATTTTGACAATAACCAGGAAGAAAGTGATTAATTCAGTTTGCTATTTTTTTAACTGATCAAAATAATTATCAACTGAAAATCAACCATGGCCAGTTAGAAGAGAATGGTATATTTCACATTTCCCTTCTGCTGCACTGTATTTAATGGAAATTAATCCCCCTGCATCTGACAGTGGAAAAAAGTACTAATCATATTATTTATGTTTATCAATATACATTATAAATAAAAAATCAACTAAATCCCCAAGATTATGCAAGGGTTTTTAACTATATAAATAGGCATAGAAGAAACTAGATTGAATTCCTGTTCATCGAATATTCTCCTAGGGCAAGATTATGACTTCAGAAAAAGATTTAGGTAATCTGATCTTCTTATATATATTTATGAAATTGCTACGAAAATATGGCTAATATTTATCCCTCAAAAATTCTCCCAACATCTTTCCTTTGTCTTAAGTTAAAAGACTTTTCAGGTTTACCCTTTTGCGTTTGAAAAATAATTTCAACAATGTGTATCTAATTGGTTACCTAGGTCTAGCAGACAAATTGACAGGTAGTAAAGTAAGACAGATGTCCCTTTTTTTCATTACCTTTTATGTTCATTAAACCTTTTATGTTGGTTCTAAAATAACATGGCAGTATCACAAATGAACACCTTTCAGTATGAAATACAGCAAATGTTCCACAGCAAATAATTCAGCAGCCAAATCCCAACTCTTTTCTTGTTGGTGAATTTTGTATTAAGAGAAAATGTTTATCATTTTAATTAAACAGGAAAATAGTTTTGCAATATTCTGTAGTTTATTCAAGAGCATCTGGTTTAATTATCCTAGGCTGGGAAATAGAACTGCTTTGATTGGATGCGTTAGTCACAAGATACGGGTAAGAATGCTTCCACTTGGCAAGTATTCCTCCCTGTTACTTTAAAATGTGCTCTTTCAGTAAACATTCCTGAAAAAAAGCTCCCCAGTTAGCAATGGCCCCATGAGGCCAACATTTAAAGTCACAAACTAGCATATTTCAGAGGTGACTGCACCAGAGTCCCCGTTTGACCAACTAATTCTCCCTTTCCTTGATACACAGCAGATGGAAGAAAACATGGCATGCTGATTGTGGACCATTGAAAGCTTTGCCTCTGTGGCAAAGTTTTCTCTGAACATTAAAGACACTGTAAAATCCAGGGGGAGGCTGCCAGTGAGAACTAGCAACAAGGCTGAACCCAGGATAATCAGCCCAACCAAATGACTTCCTTTCCCTGAGAAATCCTCAAGTTTCACCAAGGTCAACCACATTCTGATTGTCTTTAGAGTACAGTAATAGGGTATCTCCAAAATTCCCACTTTCAGGCCTCCTAGGAAACCATTTGTGGTCTTCCCATCTGTCTAGGTTTATCTAGCAGCAGAGGTAGGTTAGCTATGTATGGACTTTGTGGTGGTCCATGCCTGTACAGGTTCACGCTTTCCAGAGGAACTGAATGCAAATCTATTGCTGCCTGGTTGCCACAGAGCCTGCAGATCTGTACAGAGTGGTCTGCTGAGGTGGGGTTACAGAGGTTTTGCCTTAACAGATTTTTAGTAAATCCAGACTTTAATGTGACCTTAAGATCATGTTTAACTGTTGGTGTCGACACAGACAAAGTGGCATGCAGACAATACGACAACCTGAAGGCCATCCATGGCCTTCTCTGGATTTGTTTTCTGACTGCACTTTGGTCTTAAATCTTAATCTAAAAAAGAAAAGAAATAAGAAAGGTTTATAAACAGTAGACACTGAAGAGACCTGGTTTTTAAATCCAGTTAAGAGTCGGTCAGTATCTAGCAAAGAAGAGACAATTACTAGTGCTTTACACCAATTTTACCCTCTGTGATTTTCTGTTTATTTTATTTCTTTGGCTAAACATTTGCAGAAAAAATGAAGATGAAAATCTTGGAAGGAACTTTTAAAAACAAGAAATGTACTCCACCCTTATTACAACATTATTCTTATTTAGCCAAACATTTTTCCTTTAACAAATGATCTGATATAGACATATACAGAAAAGGCATAAAAGACCTACAACAGTCATATCTTTTCAGATTAAAAAAAAAATAATTAGGAGGGGTGAAATATGTGAATAGATGAGAGAAGGCAAAGCATACAAAATAAACAATGAAAGTAATATTCTTTCTGCAAATAAAACTAAAGTCTTGCATAATAACTCCTAAAGTCCATGAAGAAGAACTTGAAATAAAAATCACATGGTTTCGTGGTTGTTTCCCATTGTAAGTGGAGAGTGGGGCTCATGTGACTAAGCAGACGAAGAAGAGAATAAGCACGTGAAGAATGGAGTGGGGAAAAGTGAGGAAATAGCCACAGTAAAATAAGAGTCACAGGGGTAAACATGTTAAAAGTGAAAGTCACAGTAACCTGCACCTTAGCTGTCTGAGATGCTTAAGTAAAAGGAAAGCTTAAAAAAGAATCTTGAAATAATTTCAGGAAGTTATCAAAGATGTGGCCTTTCCCCGTGTTTATGGCTGGATTTTATTGCCTAGAAGGTGTGCTGTTCACTCAAGGTTAGTGATTTATGCTCCAAGTCTCTGTCTGAGAGCTAGGCTGCTTGCTGGAGGAGCCCCTTGGGGCAGCAGAGTTTTCAACAGAAAGTAGTCACATACATCACCAGTTTCCTAAAGTGTATATAATTGCCTTTGCTGACCTGCAGATCAGCCTGTAGAACATACTCTCTTCAAGGATTTCCAGAAGGACTTAAAGAAGGGATCATCACTTTTCCTGACACCCTTCACATCTCCCAGTACAGTTTCCTTCTAAACCTGTTTCAACATAATCTCAGTCCTATGCCAAGAATGCTTTGGTTTACTTTTTTTCTTTTCTTTTTTTTTTTCTTTTTTTTTTTTTTTCTCATCATAATCCCTGCTAAAGGAGAAGTCACTGAATCAGACGTTTTCAAAGCCAGCTTTGCCTACTGCATGCAGTCACTGACTGCATAGCAGAATTCTTTTATGCAGCACAGGGAGTGCCAATATCTCTCAAAACAACCTGTTGCATACTCATTTTGGAATAAACTCTGATTTGAGTGCTTGCACCAAATGATCTACAGAAGCCCTTCATGACATAAAAGTTTCTGTGACATAAAAGTGTCTAATGCTACGTGTCACAATATTGACACAGCAGTGATGCAGGCAGGGGGCAGAGAATGTGTTTCTGTCACCAATATACATGCCAAGAACACGGATGTTCAAGCAGTGCAAGTTAATTCCTGTATGAAATCCAGAAACTGACACTTAAATATTTTTATAACTGTCATGTATTTCCTTTTCCTATGAAAAATATCACTGAGCATTACTGCAGAATTTTGGTTATTAAGAATTACTATTTTTTCCATCTTTTTTTGGCAGAAATTTTACACATATCTCTCACTTAATTTTAAGACTTACCATATCAATTTTCATCACTATACAGATAGCCTACCACAGTCAGTCTTATTATGGAAACTTGCTTACTTCACTTTTTGTTTCTTGTCTGTATGAGAATAAGTGAATGCAACATAACCAAAGGAAGTTTACACTAGCTGTAAATGTAGCTATAACTTTGAAAGAATCCCATTTTCCAATAAAGTTATAACATTTGTATTTAAACTATATTAATGATCTGTGAATAAGATTGATAACCATGGTATTAGCTGGTTGAAGCTAAAAGTTTCTCTTGTTTAGCAAAAGAAGTTATTACATCATAAGAAAGTTGAATAACCATATCTGAAATTTTTGTGATATTTTATGTGCTGTACGTCAGTAGTGGTGCCTAAAAATGAGAAAAACATAGTCACAGGGTGATAAATTATTGACTTTATAGTCTTATTGAATTTATAGTCCAACAGGGTGAGCATCATCCCCAACATGAAGCATGTGCTGAATAGCCTCATGCACAGTAAGCTACATCCAGTTCCCTTAAACCTAAAATAACTATTTCAGCTTTATACTTTTAGAAATTGCACCTGGCAGGCACCTCAGGCTGCAAAATAAAACTTCTGTTGTTTCCTATGATTCAAGTTTTCCTACCACTATTGGCTTGTTTAGGCCTCTTCCCAAAGTTAAAATATCATTACAAGGTACAAGAAATTTTCTCCTTGTCTTATTCAAGCTCATTTCTGTGATCTACTGAGTGTATACTGGATCTACATACAAACTTATTTGACATGTTAGGATAAATCTATGGTATTTATACACAAGTCTGAAAAAATACCGTGAAACAATATACTTGCACCTAGTATTGATAACACAACACTCTCAGCTGTTTACTGTCAACTCTCCACAAATCCATTACAAACCCCAAAGTCATTTTCCTCTAAAATAAGAAAGCAACAGATTTTAGCAAAGGGCGAGAAGAGGAGAGTCATAATAAAGAGCTAGATCAAATAAAATCTCCTTTTAAATATTAAGTGATGTAGAGGAGTTTCCTCAAAATTCAGGTTTCACTTCCTGTTCTCCTTCTTCTGTTACCAAGAAATAACAGAACTACACACATACCTGATTTCTGAGGTGTCCTGAAACATAGAGCATCTAAAACCGTGTCTCTAGTGCTCTAGAGATATAGCAGGACAAAACATTTCCAAATCAGGCACATAATCATTTTGGTTTAAACAGAAATCTAGCATTTCCAAGCAGCACATAGGGCTACATAAACCTTGAATAAAAATATCAGTATGATGAGCACTCTACTTTTCTCAATATTGCTGCATGTATCTGTTCAGTTTGAGATCATCTTCATATATATTTGCAGTAGCTTTTATGAAAAATAACTGTTCCTCTAGGCATTCCCGTAATTTTTTTATGTATGTCTTCCTCAAAGTGTCAAGCTTTCTCAGCAAAAGTTCAAATGCATCCTTTCAATTTCCAATGTTGCTTCAGTAACTTCAGACTAAATAAATAAAATGCAACTGGATCTGAGAGACAAAGGTCTTCACCACTGAATATTCAAAATGAAAAGAATTTATTCAGCTCAGAACATACAGTTCTCCATTCCCCAAACCCGAGAATTTCTAAACTGCTGCTTTTCACCCCATACTGAGATCAAATCTATTCTCAAAATAGCAAAAATTCTCTACAAGATGGGATGACTGCTTCCACCAATTTCTAGCAAAGTACCAATTTCCCATAACTACTCCTTTGGGTAACTGTTCCTTTGTCCAGCATGATGTATTCCACTTTGATTCCTAAAAATGTTCATCTCTGGTGTTGTATAACGCAGGTTTTTGTTGGTTTTTTTACTACTGAATTATGAAAGCAAAAACATGAGTGAATTTACCCAAATTATATTTCCCAGCCAATTGGAGTTCATCCAAACAGTGAAGCAGGCCATGTAAATGCATTTTTAGGTTAACAATTTTGTCCTCTAGGTTTGTCTGTATCTGTATAAACAAAAAAAAAATTATATAAATGTATTCAGGAGTAGGTTAATTGTCTCATGCAACAAAGGTTGTTCAAGGTGGAATACTTGAGAAATAAGCCTGTCATGAATCTTACCGTTTTGACATAGCAATACCCAAAACATATAATTGTACCTCCAGGTATGATAAGGTTGAAAAAGCTCCATTAAACTTTTAGCTCTTTTTCAAGTGCTTTTTCTTTCCTTTTATGGAGTCTCAGTATTGGAAAATCCAGGTTGGTGGTTTTCTTTTCTTGCCATATAGAGAAGTCTTTGCAAAAAAATTCCACCAAACCACATCTGTGAACCTTGTGGCAGAGTCAGAAACATCTCCAGATTGCTTCAGATTTTCTTGAAGTCCCATTACTCCATATCCATGTGTTCTCCCTTTGGATGCATGAAATCTCAGGTGGAACTCTTGGTGTTACTGAGTTCTGCCACCAACCTAACTTATTTTTTCTTAAAGGGGACACAGCTCTAGCTTTGAGCATTTTTTCTTCTTTTTCTCTCCTTTCTGAAAGGCTCTGACTGACACTGGCCACAGAAAATCTTGCTGACACATATCATCCTGTATGTAGACCCTTGCAGACAAACACACAAATGTCTGTGGGTACCTGCATTACTTTCTGCAGAATATATCTGTACCTTCTGATACCTTTCCCACTTCTCTAAATCAAATTCCCATTTTCAGTTGGCTTGCTTGGAATCAGCTTCAGGATCAAACAGAACAGTAGGATAAAAAACTCGTAATTCTATAAAGATAGAGATAGAAAAGGCAAGACAAAATATTTGCTGCCTTTTTCTCATGTGTGTTTTTACATACACTCTTGTTGACAAAGACAAGATAACTGGGAGAAAGAAACTCCTAAAAAGAAACTGAAAAACAGGAGATTAGCTCCTGGATGCCTTTATTTGAGGACATTAAAACTTTATGCCCTACAAGTCTGAGCAAAGATCAGTTGCTTCACTGAGATGTTTGCCTTTCTGATCCACAAAGTTGCACCCACAGCTAGGAAATCACAGCTTCAGCCTCCTAGTAAGCCATGCGTTCTTATGAAAGAAGTTTTTATTCATATAAAAAGAATACATGTTATTTATTGTTTTTAATAAATTAAATCTCCCAAGAGTATTTGACAGGGAACTGTTATTCTAATACTTTGGTTGTCTTTGCAAGATGATCATCTTGATAATTTAAAATGTCATAGGATGTTTGCAAGAACAATAGACCAAATTCCTGAGCTGGTGTAAATTGGCGCGACTCCACAAATATCAAAGAAGCAATGCCATTTTCCACCACACCATCAATGTTCGCAAATTAAATGGATGTTTTGTGGTTTACTAGATGTCAGAAAACTTGTAGTACATTTCAAGCCCTCATAAGCTGTGCTGTAAAGCTGTTTGATTTTTAATAGATCTACAAAAACAAACTTTCACATCAGAATACTGACCTCAAATGGTTCTTTAACATCAGGGTTAAACCTCACATCCTTAATGGTTCAGTGAATGACTGTACAAAGATGCTAATGGCAAATTCCCTGAAGCACAGGCCAGTTTTTTTCTAAATGCAATGCTATACAACAACTTGATTGTGAGACTGTATCTCCAAAGTTTTCTAGGTAAAGTTTAATTAGTTTTATTCTGAACCAGTTCCCTCTTTCTGACAGTAAAGGATTACCTTCAGAGGCACATCTGAGATTTCAGAGTAGAGATTCCATCATTCTTTTCCTAAAGCATGTGAATGCTATTCAGCAAAAGCAACATCTCAACTTGTTCCAAAGTTCTGTTGTAATTATTTTTTTGACTCAAAGAAAATCAACAGCTTTTAAATGTAATATATGTGTACATACAAACACTAGGGAGAATATTTACATATTTTTTAATAGAAATTACACAATGAGGAGCTATGAAGGTTGAGCATTTCTAACATTAATTATATGTTAAATACATGACACAAAAATAGCAATAACACTCAGAAGAATATCTTTCATGAAGTGGCCCAAAATCACTTAGCAAATGTCCTGTGATCCTCAAAACGTTTCTACGAGAAAATTGCATATTAATAGATCCATTAATAGATCATTCAGCTATGTTAAAATAATTTTTCCATTCAGCCTCATTAGGAATAGAACCAGTAACAAATAGTTCACAGCATTTCCAACAGGAAAGAGAAGCATAGAGTAGAAAGGTGAGAGGACTCTATGGGACATGGCAGAAAAGCGAGGGCCTGAATTTGAAGAGATAACATGGTAGTGCCCTGATCATGGGCAGCACAACAGGAAAGAGGAAGGTCTGCCCATAAAGCAAGCTGACTCCCCAGAAACTAGAGCTGCTTATGCCCAGAAGTGTCTCATCTTCTTCTGAGAAATTCCAGCTCTCCTAATTCTCTCAAAAAATCTTGAAACTCACTTTGTTTATATTCCCCTCCCTCTGGCTTTACATGCTCAGACAGTGGTGCCTGACAGTCCTTTCTCACTTTTCTTTCCACACCTTGACTGCTGACTGATAACCACTGCAGATATTCTCTAGACCACTTGCAGCTGTCAGAGTTGGAAGACCCACTTGAGGATTTTATGTTGGAATTTTTTCAAAGGGAAAAAAAAAAATCCTGGCTCCTGCTCCAGTAGGGATTTAGAAACATGAGTTGCATGTGCCAAAAATCCATCTGTCTCAAATGTTAAGGTCAGAGAAGTAGCCATGTCTGATGAAACACATGGCAGTTCAAATCAAGAATCCTGGATGACCGTGACCATTACCTTTTGCAGTCCCTTTCCGTCATTGCTAGATGGAATGAAATAAGGATGCTATTAAATCTTAGTTTCCTTTAGCATATTTATTATGATAGAAAAATTGTGCATAAATTGCTTTTGTATTAATCCATCACATGTTGGCTTTCATAAATATTTCAAAACCTACCAATTAAAAAGGAACCAGTACTACACCAGGCTATAGCATGGTCTAAAATATAGTAGTCAAAACACCTTCCAAGTGTACATTTTCATTAACCCTGATATAAACTAAGAAAAGAGAATTCCTTATATCTTTTTCTCTTGCGAGGAAGTAGAAAATCACACTCATAAATTTATAGCAGAATGGTAGTCACATTCCATATCTCTAGTTACGGTATTCTCTAAAATCAACAGAAACTGAGTTGATAAAATACTTGCAGAAAACCATCAGTCTGCTTGGCACTTAAGGCAAAGCTAAAAACTGAGGTTGTCCTGTGACTAGCACACCCCAAGAGATAACAAGTAGTAGCATGGATAGATAAGAGGCTATAGAACAACCATTGCCAGGAAAAGTCACAGTCTGCCACAACTCAGTGAACAGTGTAGATGATGCTTTTTGATGCTGGTGAGATAGAAGCAAGTAGTTTTGGGTTTTTTCTTAAAGCAGTTGTTCCCAAACTGTGCCAAAGAACTGTCAAAGCTAGTAGCTCTAGTTATGTGCATTAATAGAAAACTGTAATATTTACAGCCAATAATGCAAAAAGTCTGCATAGAATTTTTTCTATATAATTGTCACCAAAATAAGTCTGCCAAGGCAATTTATGTCACTTCAAATACTACTTTTCCTTGTAAATGTTTCTTTCTTATGTTTTTCTTTTAAATACATTTGCAGTGAAAGAAAAGGGTGAGAAAAGCTCTTAGTTTTTGGTACAATAACAAGTAGTTCCTAACAGACTAATGAACAAAGACAACTAAACTCTGGGCCATTATTCACAATCACTACAGCTAAAATGTATCTGCCATCTCTAGGAAGAATATTTGGTATAATATGCAAGCATGATGTGCAGGGGTCTCAAAGTACAAGTGTTACCAAAAAAATGTAAGTTGTCTTGGAATATACTGAAACATTTGAGTTAATCATATCCAATAAGACCTTCCAATAAATTAGTAACACATTTTGAACACTATTTACACTTCTCCTTCTTCCCTTGGAGGAACTCATTGTGTTTAACTGAGGAAAACATCTGAGATGCCAAAAGTGGTAGTGATTTATGGTTTCACAGTAAAAGTCAAACACTTCTCTGAAACTTGAATAAAGACATAATGCATGAGCACTGAGAATATATTCTGGAGATGTCATTCAGCTTGGTTCTGAACTTGGAAGATATTTCCTGTCAGTGGAATGCTCTTCAACACAGAGAACTCTGCAGAGCTGCGGACTTGAACACCGCAATAGCTATACTCCTTTCAGACTGCTTTTTATTTCATGTTGGCTAGAAAATGCGCCTGGGAAATGTTCTACCGTCTAATGCAAGGGAAAGAGCATCAGGCCTGACTGCATCATTTGACCTCTGGTGCTACTTTAATACAGAAGAAAATGGTCATAATTGAAAACATCACTTGGCAAGTTGCTATTAATTATGTATTGGATTATTGCCTTAGACCCATGCTGCATTTAATTTGCCTGTTCAAAGGTTCTGGTTTCTATTGTCTTTTTGTTTTTTGACTGCAGACCAAACAAGAGCTGCAACATTATCTGCAGGATCCTCTTCAACATTTCCTTTCAGCAAGGCAGCCATGGTCTGGCATATTTTGCATGAGGAGCACTACAAAATACAATGCTGTATCAATTCAGATTCTGCTCTGAAGTGGATGGGGTTCGAAGCCTCCTGATAAATACTTTTAAACATAACATGGCTCTCCTGATCCTGACTCAGTTAGCAGTGCAGAAACCCTACTTTGCTACATGTGCATTTACTGGATCAGTGACTGCTACACTTCCCATTTGACATCCTGAGGAATTCCCATCTCACTTTGAGTTTTCTGCAATGGATCTGTTAAACTTCATCGGTGCATCCAGCAATAAGAATGTGTTTGGGATCCATCTCGTGCTCATCACTGCTTTGCTGTTGAGTTAGCCCAGGGTATCTGATACAGAAATCATGCTGTAGTTAAACTTTTTGCTTGCTGGGCATGATAGGGCAAATACCTGAGGGAGTATAGTATTTTAAACAGATGATATATGATCCAGCACAGCAGCTACTTATATTTGAATAGCCCCTCACAAAATTTTGAACAAAATAGAACTAGTAAATTGAGTTTATATTGGTTTAGCCATTTGCTACAGTTACACGTGTTTTAATCTGGTTCTTGAAGATGGCAAGCATGATTTACTGTACTGTAGAATGATGGTCTTAGTTTCACCAGCTTGCTTCTCCTTCTCTTGAAAATCCCCAAGCACTAGTAAAAGGCAATTTATGTTTTGCAGAAATCCTTCAAAGTATGTAACATTTCTGTATCATCAGCTGTTGTAGACCCGTTGAAACCAAGGGAGCTGTTTCACAGTTTGCTCCTGGTGAGGATCTGACTGCATGTAGCATACCCTTTCACAAACCAGCACTGTTTCACCTCTCTGTCTGTTAAAAGCTTCTGTCAGGGGAACAATAATATCAAAACCTACAATCCACATTCAAGCAAATTTTTTTATTACAGAACTGAAAACAAGCTCAATAGTTCAAACAACTAAAGGATCTGTAATGTTTTCCAGAAAGTAAATTATGTCATTAATTCAGTGCAGTGAAACTCCTCAAAATAATTGCATTTAAATTAGGCTAATTTTTAATGGCATACTAGCTGCTTTTTTTTTGGAAGGAGCAGCTGGTTTATTCTCTCATTTTCATCCACCATGGTGTCACTTTGAGACAAAAACAATTTTGTACAGAAGAACTACCTCTGCATTTTCATACTGTTAAATGCTTGATGATTTTTAATTTTTTAAAATATATATTTATATCTGAATTTCCTGGACTTTTAATACTTGAGAACGATTATAAGATCTTTTTAATGTAACTCTCTCCCTGTAAGGGACAATTCTAGGCCTTCTTTATTTTTCTGTCCTTAAGAATATTTAGTGATATTTCTTTAAAATCTCTACATCTATGACAGAGATTGTAACATTGCTGCAATGCTAACATATCCTAACAAGTTTCATGTAACAATGAGAATTACAATAATGGGATTACTAAGTGGCATGATTACTTCATCTTAATAATTTGTTTATGATGGAGAAGGCACAAATTTACTTGTAAATTAGGCGATCTTTTCTTGTCTTCTTGAAGACCATTATTTAATGTTGTGCAGAACTCATGCGAAGGGGGTGTTTGGTGACTCTGTTACTCTGTTACTGTTAGCATCAGGACATGCATTTTCCCATCAGTTTTGCCATTAGCTGTGAACATACCTACAAAACACAATAATTCTAACTCTGCTGGGCCATTAAAGTCTGAATGGTTGGTTATGTTCCCAGGACTGTTGAAACCAATAGAACCAGCTATTCTACTTAATAGGGATAACTAACACTATTAAAATCAGTAGCAGATGAGCCAATACCATTGTTCCCAAGAACATGTTTTCAGATGGGAGTATCTAATAATTTAAAATCAGGCCAGTATACCTTTAACTAGAATATTCTGTAACTCCATGTAGCATCATTTCTTTTAATGAAAACTTATGACTTTTATTTATCATCTTTTCAGCTTTCTGGGGTGAAAAACATCTGTTTTCTTAAAATCGTGCACTGTGTACAACACCAGGCATTGTTTTATTTAAACATCATTCAGGCCTTGACAATTCCAGGTGACCCCTCTGAAACTGTTTTATTTCAAGGGTAATGCCAGAGAAAACTTTTCATTTGAGAGTGCTGGTGCTCTACCACAACAGTCAACTGGGACTGCTTGCTGTGACTCTTTTCTTTACCACCATTTTTAACATTGTGAGACTTTTAATCTCTTTATTTTAACTT
>PYHW01010093.1:3248092-3259930 GCA_013186435.1 Turdus rufiventris
AGGCAGGCAGGCCTTTCAGAGAGACCCCTAATAAATTAGAAGACTGGGCAATCACCAATGATTTGAAGCTCAACAAAGGACAGTTCCTGATTCAGCACCTGGGATGGGGCAGCCCTGGCTGTGTGCATAGACTGGGGAATGAGAGGCTGGAGAGCAGCCCCAGGGAAAGGGACCTTGGAGTTCTGGTTGATGGTAAATTGAACATGAGCCAGCAGTGCCCTGGCAGCCAGGAGGGCCAAAAGTGTCCTGGAGGGCATGAGGGACAGCATCACAGCTGGGCAAGGGAGGGGATTGTCCTGCTCTGTTCTGAGCTGGAGCAGCCTCACCTCCAGTGCTGGGGGAGTTTTGGGTGCCAACATAAGAAAGATACTGAACTACTAGAATGTGTCCAAAGGAGGACAGCAAAGATGGTGAAGGGTATTGCAGGGGAGTTGCCTGAGGAGTGGCTGAGGTCTGTTCAGCCTAGAGGAGACTGAGACCTCATTGCAATTATGACATCCTTGTGAGGGGAACAGGAGGGTCAGGCACTTATCTCTTCTCTCTGTTGACCAGAGACAGAACCCAAGAAAATGTCCTGAAGCTGTGCTGGGGAGGTTTAGGTTGGATATCAGGAAATGGCTCTTGATCCAGAGAACTGAACAGAGAAGAGCTGACAGCACCAAGCCTGACAGAGTTCAAGAGGCATTTAGACAGTGCTCTCAGGCACATGGTGTGCCTTGTTTAGGTGCCCTGTGCAGGGCCAGGAGCTAGACCCAATGATCCTTGTGGAGCCTTCCAACTCAGCTTATTCTGTGATTCTGTTATCTCAGCATGTGTCCGGGTAGGTTCAAATCTTTGCCCAGGCCTGGCTCTCCTTTTCCTTGTGATACCCTTCGTCTGACAAGACTTACCATGTCTCTAGGACATAAAAACATATCTGCTTATGATAGAGGACTAGCCTGCAGCTGTATCTGAACAGGTCTTTCAAGGCTGAAAGGATGCAGGCTTGGCATCTGGACAACTCATAATGCCCATCTGAACAAATCACATTAATTGGTTACTGTTATATTTAAAAAAAATAAAAATGCTTCCTTTTACTGAATAGTGCCTAACCTCTGCAAACTAAAAATTGGGAACATAGAAAACTTATGTTCCTTCTGCTGAGCAATTTTTCTGTTTATTGGTATTAGCTTTCAAATGACAGTACTAAAGGTCTATAATGAACTGTACAGAAGACACTTGGCAAAGGGCTCATTAACAACTGAGATGAGCTGTAAAAGAAGCACATAAAATGTCAAGCTAATATAAAAAAATCATGCTACACTGTGGAATGGGCAATTAAGCAATAGCACACAGCGCAGTAAGGTCTGAAAATGAAAATAGAGAAACGACAGATACTGCTATTGTCAGGAATACAGCTCAGCTCCCAGAGTCCATAACAGGAATCAAAGTCCTGGAAATGTAAGGAGAGATATAGAAATGCAGTGTGAAAACTCAGTAACCATGATCCCTGCTTCAGGCAATACCATATGGCATGTGTAAGATGAACTCTGTCTTCTAAGAGACAGTATGGGGTGCCAGCCTATATCCCCAATACCAGCCTGTCCAAAGCGATCAGCAATAGGGCAGGGACTGCTGTAAGCCCTTGTGGTGTCACTGCCAGCTGTGTGGGGAAAACCTGTGACAGAGTGGAGGAGGACAACATGCACAAGGTCTTGAGCTGAGCTCATGAAATAAATTCTGATTTAGGTACCTGGTATGCACTCAGATTTTGAACACCTACCAAGGCAGTTCTAATGTAAACACCTATATTCCCTATATAAAATAATGGAGACCTCCAGAGGAGCAATCCTGCACCTGCTGAAGCTTCCATAAATAAGTCAGGCAAAATGGATGCCTTACGACAGTTTCTTGCTCACACTCCTTGAACTACTCATCTTAAAGCCTTAATTATTTTCCAAAAGAGCAAGAAGCATCATAGAAAGATTGTGAACTATAGAGTCACTGAAAAGGGAGGCTTTAAGAATGTTCATACTTATTCCTCGCAATTCGACCATTAGCTCACATTGTACTCCCAAGCAATCTTTCTGTTTTTGTGTTCATAGCCCTTTGTCATGGGAATTTCTTAATCACAATGAAATTTCTATAGTCCAGAATGCTTCTATCTGCTACTTCATTACTGAATTTCTCATATGACTGAGCTGCTTCACAGACGTTCTGAAGAAATATTTGAAAATTTGCTTTAAAACTTTTGAAAATGCAGTTCATGTCCCTAACTTCCACCACAAGTAGGGATTTCGATCTGGTTTTTCATAAATACATGCTTTTTTTCGACCTAATTAATTTAAAGACAATGATTACATACTTCTTTGGAGCTATTGAAAAGTTAAAACGTGCACAATTGGACTTCTTGTCAACAAAATATCAACCATCTGCTGCTAAAACATTAAGAAGTGTGCCGTGAGCCTTCCCTGTGACTTCTTTCGTTACCAACTTTAGAAAAAATGAAGTAGGAGTATTAAATTTTTCATGGTTTGTTGACTTATTTACTGTTTGGAGGTTGTTTGGGGTTTACTTTGTTTCTTTTCTCAGGAGAAGCAGCTACTTGTAAGGATAGGACTGTTTATTTTGTTTGGTTGTTTGGTTTTGTTTTAGTGTGGGGTTTTTTGTTTGTTTTTTGGGTTTTTTTTAAATTTCCATTTGAGAAAGCAGCACTTAAACAGAAAAGCAGTATCTAAATTCCTCAGTCCATTTTCAAGTTTTGAGCAAAAACTATGTCAATCTTGAAGTCTCATTGATATCAAAGAGCCATATGTCATGTCATGAAAGCATTTTCTAAAGTCACTTAAGAAAGACTAACTCATGATGGGATATGACACTGTTGTCATCAATAAAAAAAATTCACTGAATATGACAGAGAAGGCAGATCAGAAGATGAAGAGAAGATAATAGAAGAAAAATCCAGCAAAAGAAATCAGTTTAAAAAAGAGAGTAGAAATAGAAGCATGGAATTGGACCACTGAGGATAACAAGGGAATTCACCACTCAAGTTGCACCTGGTCATATTGATCCCACACAGCTGGAGAACAATCAGGTAGTTATGGCAGGGTTTTTATGTATATTTCTATTTGCATCCCAGAAGCCTGCAGTCATTTTACACAATAGTAGTGGTGGGAAGGGGAAAAGAACATTATAGTTACTAAAAAAGAAGCCAGGCTTCTGAAGACACGTTTCTTTTTTAGTTCAAGTATGGATTGGACAGTTTTGGGAAGGCAATATTCTAAAACAAGGAAAACAATAATGATATGTCAACTGTTATAAGAAAAATGATTCTGACAAGAAAAAAAGTTTGAGTCATGGGAAATAGTCTTGAAACCAGATTCTGTTATTAGCTTTGTTAAAGGTTTTGGTTTTTTCACTTTTTTGATGGCTATGTGGAAACTCAAACACAGCATTCAGACTGAAAAGCTTTCACACAAAAATAAATATTGGTGCTGCTGAAGGAAGATTTTTTTTTTAATAGTTGTATGTCTCAGGCAGACAAAAGCTCATCTTGAACCCACTCTTAAACATTTGCAACACATGGGACACATTTGAGATTTCTTCATAAAGTACAACCAGCATGTTGAAGTGCACTCAAAGTTTGAGCCAACCCCAAAAGCTTTTCTTTTTATGAGCTTCCTGCCAATTAAAAATATATGTCCTACCACACACACACATACACATCTATACACTCCATGTATATGGAATTGGTTTTATATGTCAAAGTATGGTTTTGCCTAAATTCTTTTATTATTTTAAGGCACACTTTTAAAATTCTTAATATTGGAGTGAAGGTACCCTGGTGGTATATAAAGTCAGTTTAATTCATTTATTTTCTCTCTACCTTCATTTAAAAAAATGTAGTATTCTCTTTGGGCAATTCACGAGTTGTGCCTTCATTTTCTGGCTCCCTCATTACAATTCATGTATAACACTTGGCAGAATACCAAATCCTTTTACTTTATGAAATAGGAATAAGCTTTTCCTGTAACAGAAGGAGCATCCAAAGGACTGAGACAGGATCACATATATTAAAGCAAAACAAATTTTGTAGGCAGCCTGTGGCTGCCTACAGTGACATCTCTTTGCTGACACATCATCCCACCCACCAGACTATTTTGTGGCAGCCCCTCCTTGCTCTCAAACACTGCTCCCAGAGGTGGGAGAGATGCAAAAAGCCATTAGGGCTCTGTGTTCCTTGGGTTATGTGTAACTTTTGTCCTTAGGTTAGAAGACCTAAGCCTCCTTAGGTAATAACTTCCATGAGTGGTGGACTCATAA
This sequence comes from Turdus rufiventris, assembly GCA_013186435.1. Lineage (NCBI taxonomy): Eukaryota > Metazoa > Chordata > Aves > Passeriformes > Turdidae > Turdus > Turdus rufiventris. Next base: position 3,252,395 of record PYHW01010093.1, read on the forward strand.
ATTTCTTTATAAATCCTTAGTGTGTGAGTACAGCCTCACCTTATGTCTGCATGGTGCTTAAGGTACTAGGACTATAAGGCAGTACTGAAACAGGAGAGAAATAAAGTAACAAACTTGCTAATCAGACTATTTAATCAGCTGTCATTCTCAGCAGCCCCCATGGGCCCAAAGAGCATCATTTTCATCTGCTTTAGGATCTGGTTGGTTCTTCCCTGCTTTTTTCCCTGGTCAGACAGGGGACTTGTTGAGACTCAGAAGTCACTGAGTGAATTAAAACCAAGCTTTTAAAAAGAGTATTTGTTTGCAGAGTATGTAGGAGAGTTATCTATAAGCACTTCCTCTTTCTAATCAATTTGTCCTAATTACTTTGAGATTTGTCTATTTACAAAGCTAATAATTCTATCAGCTATTATAATAAAAACTGCTTCTTTAGTCATCTTCAATTAGGTTTTCATAAACAGAAGGTAGACACAGAACTAACCTCCAGCCTATTTGTCCCACTGCACACTCATTTTGGATTTCTATCTTAGGTTTTTCTCTTCAGTTTGCTACTGAGGCCTCAAACAATTTGCAATAGTGAATTAGGCACTGTTATCACTGAAATGTAGTCACATGTATAACTGTTGTACGGGTCATACTTGGTAGTAAAAGATGTAATTAAAATGCAGCACTACATTCTGCTCTTAGTTTCACCAGTGAATTTAAACTCATTTAGTGTCTCAGAGAAAAGCCCTATTGATTTTTCACATCCCAGAAAAAGTCCACTGCAATGCAGACACTTTGGATATTCTTCTGTGCTTTCTGATGTCGGTGGCTTAAGGAATATTGAGTCCCTTGCAGCTGTGGACCGTCACTTATGCCCTGCTACCAACTACTACTTACCTGGTAATATTCTCTTTCAACACTCTCTCTGTTACATACACCCAGCAACAAGTTTTGAAGGTGCACCCTCCTGAGGTTCATCAGGAATTCTTCTCTGTTCTGTGTTTTTCAGGTTTTGGGAAACTTAAACCTTTCCATATTGACACCATATTTAAAAAAAACTATCCTAGCTTAAAAATGAAGTAGGAAGTTCTAGTAAAGAGATTTTTGTTCTTATTCTCACTTGTTATTTGGTTTTCAATTAATTAATAGTATAAATATTTATGGTTAGAGATTTTTCAATCCTCATTTCCTCTAAAAAGCTGCAGATATTCTCTCCCCTTTTGTTCTAGATGAAACTTTCTCCTCTTTCATATGGTTTTATTTTCACATTGAATTTTCTGCAAGTGTAGCTAATTAAGGCTTTAATCTCTGCCTGGAGACCTATGACCTTCTAGGTGATCAGAGATTTAAGATTAGTGAAATATTTTATGAAATCATGTGTGATTAACAGCACTCACTATGGTTTCAGCTCCAAATTCTGATCTCCCATTTAATTAAGCTTGCCTGTACTGCAGTGTGACCTGCCATACACTCTCTGACTCCTTACCAAGGATCAATTTAAAGTGAACCGTCCTACCCACACACTTGGATTGCTATTGCATGACAACCAGAACATGATTGTTCCAGCCAGGCCTGCCCTGGCCCACATCTGCGTCTGAGAATTTGGGACAAACTGTTAATAATAAGAATAATAATCATATCATAGCACCTAGGTGATGTGAGTGAAGTAGAATTGCACAGTGGAGAACCTGAAAGTGCCAGCAGACAGTGCATCTCAAGATGCAGTGGCATTAGCCTTCATACTCTACTGGAGCGTGCTCATGACATGCCAGATATCTCACCTGATGATCGTAACATCAATGTTCAGTTTAGAAACGCAGAGGTTGTTTTGCATTTCATGATCAAGGATGAAATCAGTGGGGCTTTTATGGCCACCATAAAAGCATATTATAGCCATTTGCATTGTCATTGTCCCTATTCTACCTTAAATACAATATTGTAGAATTCAAGCACCTTGTCAAAACCTGATATGACCAAGATGGGCTTTCCTCCAAGAGTCTTTAATCCTTCTAATTAATTTAATTTTGCTTTTGACTTTTTGTTTCCATTTGGGTTGCTAACCTGCCAGTTCAGTTTCTAGATCATTTTAGCATCTCAAGGTTTCTGTCCTTTCTATGGCCTTATTGTAAGTCTTTCCTGTCCAAGACTCTGAGTTTTCCAGTGTTTCAACAGTAAAATAGTCTTTATGGACACCTCTCTCAACCTCACTTAAGTTCTTTCTTTTGAGCAAGAATTTCTTCTCATTCTGTCAGACACACTATTTTCTTCCCCTTCTTCTGCCATCTAATTTAATCTATTTTACAGCAACACTTTTTTTCCCCAGTAATTATTCTATTTCTGTAGTCTCTTCCTCACCCTAAACACAGCAAAACAAAGTGTAGCTCAGGACAGGCTTCTGTCCTCACTTTTTTTTTTTTTAATTCCCTGGAAAAAATCAGAAAACTAGCACCAGAAAAACCTCTTTTTCCCTCCCTCCACAGAAAATAAACACCAAACAGCTTCTAAGACTGTGCTGTACTGCTGGCACAGATTTTCCTGATTCTTGGCTGAGGAAAAGTTGCACTCCAGGTCTGTTTTCATTGCCTAAACATAGGCATCTAGTGCTGTTTCAGACCCCATAGGAACCTGGCTTCCAGCTACTGAATGCCCAGAAGTCCAAGGCTTCTCATAAGTCCTGTGTCATGCCTGCCAGCCCATGATGATGTTTTGGATTGTCTAGGGCACCTCAAAGGGTACTGAGCTCCTATATTTAGGCCTCTGGATCATTTCCCCAGCAGCACAATTGTTCTGCGATTAAATAAATCACTCTCTGGAGGACACATCCTCTCCATTGACTAAAGAGGGAACCTAAAGTAGTTGTTTATGTTCTTAGCTTTCAGACAGCTATGCATAGCTGAGAAGAAGATGAAAATATGCCTGCCCAGCAAAACAGTGCATGATGGTGGCAGATGCCTGCCTTAGCAAGCCAAACCTTGGCCAAGTAAGAACAGACAGAGAAGATAATATACCATGGAGCCAGGATCTGAGTGGATCTAGGATCACAGGACCTGTGCCACTGGCCTAGATCTCCCAGAGAGTCACAGGCTGGCTACTACCATGTTCTAGAGCTGATACTGCCACTTTTAAACAGCTACTATCTAAGAGCTACTGTGCAGGCTTAGATTAGGTTAACCAAAGTATGATAGCATAGGGTACCTCTGTTTTCCTTATTGATCCATTGTATTGATTTAACTTCGACCACATAGCGCATTTTACTTGAATGTCATGCGTCCATCTCTTTCTCCATGATTGCCTTCCAAATTTTTTTTGCATTTGTTTTTTATTGCACTGATTTGTTTTTCCAGACCACCTATTCCACTTTCTTGTCATTCATTCCCTGTGAAATCAGTATGAAACTTCCTGCAATAACATTCTCAAAGCAAAGCTGTTCAAAAGGTTTTACTACTGGAATCATTTTAACAGCACTATCAATATAGGATAACTTTCCAGAAAATCTGTGGATGCCCCATGCCTGGGAATGTGGAAGGCCAGGCTGGATGAGCCTCTGAGCAATTTGATCAAGTGAAAGGTGTCGATGGCAGAGATGTTGGAACAAGATGATATTGAAAATCTCTTACAACCCAAACCATTCAGTGTTCTGTGATATGACAATTGTACACTGCAGTGTTTGGGATGATAATTGAGAAATTCTGTAGCAATTTTCAATAAGAGTGGTTTGTTTGTTTGTCACTTTATTATGTCCCTTTATTGCCACAATCACATCTGCAAATAGTAATTCTTCTATTTTGTCCTTTGAGTGTTCAGTTCATGAAAAGATGCCATTTTATTTCTCTTTTCCCACTGTTCCTATCTTATAACCTTCTCAGTTATTTAGATGATCTTTATTTTCCCTTCTTTCCACATGTGAATATTGTACACAACAGCAGTTTTCTCTTGCACACGTCAAGTGTTACAAAAAGATTTTTGTCAGAATCTTTCAATGCTATGTTGATAAGATTTTTTTTTTTCCAAAAATTGCCAGCATTACCAGAGCCACAATCTGTATCGAGGCATGCAGGGCTAAAGAAGACATACTGGAGATTGGATTACACCCCCAAAAATGCCAGTGGTAAGACCATGTGAGTTGGAACTCACTCCATCGAGGCAGAATTCCTTGTTTCCACTGAACTGCAAATTCTTCCCTCGTGCTGATACAAAAGTGAAAATTATATAATCAGGGTATGTTTATATCCTACACAGAGATGTCATAACTAAAGTATAAACCTAAAATCATTAGAACAAAGGCATTGAAAACCTATGGCTCAATGCTGCTGTTTGTCAGAAGTTATGCTCAAATTATGTCTCAAATAATAAGCTGAAACTGAAAACAGCTCAGAAATATGGAAAAACAGAAATGGGCTAAAATAAAGTTAGGTTCTTCATTCTTACTTTCTATTAATATTTGCTGAGTAAATTCTGAACAAATTGCAGAGTAGCATCAATAGGAAAGTATTTGTGATTTACTGACAAAAATATGGTCGCGTTGATGGAAACTCTGACTTAACCTCATAAAACAGCTCATTTCCAGAAACCAGTATTTTCAGCTGATGCATACCTTTGCTCTGCTGAAGCCCATTTTCCTCGCTATAGCCACTGAACTCATTCTTCTTCCTGGGAAAATAAACAAAACAAAAAACAGTGTAAAAAAAAATCTCAGGAGATAAAAAATGTATCTGTGACTGCTTAGCTGTACCCCAGTTAACAATTTGAAAATGTTATTAACATTGTTGTTAACAAATATGTTGTTAACATAGTTGGCAGTGCAATGGATAAGTACAATTCAGGTACTGCTCAGGTACTGAAGGGAAGGGAGGAAGGAAGGAAAAAAAAGAAAAAGAAAAAGAAAAAGAAAAAAGAAAGAAAAAGAAAGAAAGAAAGAAAGAAAGAAAGAAAGAAAGAAAGAAAGAAAGAAAGAAAGAAAGAAAGAAAGAAAGAAAGAAAGAAAGAAAGAAAGAAAGAAAGAAAAAGAAAGAAAAAGAAAGACTTTTAAATTGGCTTTTCTGTTCTCAGTAACCCTCTAAGAGGAATGTACCTGTGTAATCTATTGAAACTAGTAGAGGTTTTGTAGTTTGGGGTTTTTTTGTTTGGTTGGTTTTAGGTTTTTTGCTGGGTTTTTTTTTTGTTTGTTTGTTTTTTTGTTTGTTTGTTTGTTGGGGTTTTTTTTGTTTTGTTTTGGTTTTTTTTGTGGGGCAGGAGGCAGGGGCTGGGGAGGAAGAAGGCAGGGAAATTGGTTTCCAAAGATGGGACCATAATTGTTTATCTGACATCCTCTTGCAAACCCAATTTTCAAATGTGTTTTAAATATTTTGATAAATTTATTTAAAGGAGGCATGCAAGACTCAAAAGTTCTGCAAACTAAAATGTGATGCTAGGGAGAAAGATCCAAACTTCTTTGTCTCTACCAAGAAAGGCAATCAGAATTAGTTTTATTCAGACACAGTTTCATGGTCAGAGACTGTAAACATTTGCCAGGAGCCAGACCACATATGAATAGTTTCACATGCTGTCTCTGACCACTGAAGTGTCCACAGGACAAAAGGCAGTTCATAAGAACCTGAACTTCATTAACTTTGCTGCTCACAGAATATCTTGCTGTTATAAATTGGAAGACAAATTTTAGAGAATAGGGAAAAAACAATAAGAAAGGGAATTGTATGGTCTGGCTTCAGAACAATGGTCCAGTTCCTAATTTAAAACAGATGTTATTTTCTCAATAGTTCATAAACAGATGAAGAAGGAAAAGGGAAACTTGTACTTGAAAAGTAGTAGATCTCTGTCCTAACACATTTGTTCACATGCACACCTGAAAATTTTCATATCAATCCATTGAATCCACAGCACTGGTCTGAAAGTCTCATAAAAGCATCCTCCTCTTGCTGCATTTCAAATGTTGTCCATTTCTGGTATCAGCTGAACTGCAGAATTGCTGAGAATTGAACAGTAGGAGTTCAATTAATCACTCTTAGACTCTTTAAAAATTGGTTTTATTTACACATTTTGGATTTTAAATTGCCCTATTTTACAGAATAACATTTTCCTTGAAAGAAGGAGTTTCAGCTATGCACTGATGCAACCAAGGTACCGTGGATTTGTTTTGGAAGTAGTATTCCACTATGTTCCACTATGAAAGGGGGAGATGGACAAATGTTTTTGTACAACTATTTCAACTAAATATTAGGATCCTCTCTCACTTTCAGGCAGGAGATTTTTGAGTGCATAAATTATTAAATTGGGGGGACAAGTTAAATCTGATAAGACTGTTAAGTCAAGTGATTTTCTTGAGTCCAGTGAGTCTAATGTTTTAGCAATTGAGCACACACTTCCTCCTTCTCAGATAAAGAGACTGCAATAAGCTGCCTCAGCAACTTTCAGATTTTCTTCTCAGTAGGAAAGAAGGAATACAAGAAGGCCTCCAAAGCAGAGAGGAAATCAAAATTCTCAGCACTGTGTCTCTCCTCAGAGGACTTCACTCCAGACCCTTGCCAAAAGAGATCAATTTGGAAATTTTACTGTCTTAAAGGAAAACTGTAGTCCTATGACACCAGGCACATAGGCGAGATGAACCACCCCTTACAAAATTCTTTGTTTTGTGTGAATTCCTCTACTCATTTCATTCACAGATACATTTTTATCTGTTAGTATAACTTTGTTGGGCATCTTCTGACAGATTTTCAGCTTCTCTATGTGAATCTATTACATTATACATTTTGAATAGTTCATTTATGAAGAAAAGTAGACGATGAATTTGATTATTCAGCTTATAATACACTTGACACAAAGCTGTGCTTCACATTTAGTCTGTGAACTATAGGATTATTCACAAGATTGAAATTAAGCATATGCTTTCGCACATTGTTGGATCAGAAACTGGAGTTATGGTTTATCTGCGCCAAGACTCATATTTGTTCTCTTGAGGAAATAGAATAAACTACAAACCTTACATCTGGAGGCTGATTTGAGCTTCCTTCCTATCCGGGAAACAAGGAGGGGATTTTAATGAATCCTTATTCACTATTATAGGAATCCATTGTCTAATAAAGGTCACATAATATTTTCCCATCTTTCCCATACCGCTGCAATTAGTAAAATTTATCCACTGTGTTTATGACAATTTTAACCGTAACAAGATACTGTCAGTAAGTGGAGTAGACAGAGGTATTTAGAATTTAAATTAGCAATAAGAATTTAAAAAAAAAATGTCTTTTGTATCATAGATATAAACTAAACGACTGTAAAGCAGAGATTCCATTTTCTTTCATTTAATCCAGAAATACTTAAGTAAAGTATCTTCTAGATTCAGCTTTTAATCAGCTTTTACAAAGAATTCAGGGAAACAATATCAACTAATATGGTAAGAAATAAATATTAGTGAGTGCTATGACTAAACATCCATCATTATATGAAAACATTATTCAGTAATATTTAGTCCTTTCCTTTCCTTTCCTTTCCTTTCCTTTCCTTTCCTTTCCTTTCCTTTCCTTTCCTTTCCTTTCCTTTCCTTTCCTTTCCTTT